>CM022884.1:13882668-13896702 GCA_012654025.1 Pachypsylla venusta
CCATAAAATCGGCCGTAACTAAAATGGCCGGACAATACCGTGCCTATAACCTTCCCCGGGTAAAAACAAATAAGTGTGCAAAGTTTCGTGCAATTCCGAGCTGTAGTTCGTAAGTTATAAGCGAACAAACAAACAAACAAACAAATAAATAAATAAACAAACAAACAAACAAACAAACAGACATTCACTTTTATATATATAGATTATGGCGTTTTATAGTGTTTTCATTTTTTTGAAATGTTTTTATCGCCACTTATAAATTGATTTAAATTTTCAAAAAAATTGAAATTTATACCGCCATCAGGCTCCCGTATATTGTTTACATTTTTTATTAAAAATTTCAGTGCTGGTTTCGTGAAAAGATCTTTGGACTCTTCTCCCTGCGTCGCTCATTTATTTTGACCTTTGAGTTGAAATATTTTTATTGTTTCCCTTCGACGCTTGCAATCAAGAAGAGCGTTTGGTTTAGCTGGCCAAATAATTATTATTAACGCTAGGTTGATGTTTTCCCGTAAAAGTCTGTAGGATCCGGCACTGTACATTCAAATTCGCGGCACGAAAGCTAAGACCCTAATTCGTTTCAAAGTGTCTAGCGTTTTCAACTCGTACATTCTTTCCTTGTTATGATGTATGTTCTGTGCCTAAAACGTCCGTTTTCTAAACGGCCTGATTTTTAACTCCTCAAGAAGAGATTTGACAGTCTACGACACTGGATAAAAATCGAAATGTGGAGTTCTGATGCTTTCAGTAGACGAAAAACCTTTTTTGGAATACAATCATCGAACATTTACATTAAAGCTCAAATCCGGGGCCCTTATACCTAAAAATAAAATTTAAACCCCTCTATCTCCGCCTTTGATCATTTTTTTTTTTAAAAATGTAAATAAAAGTTAGCCTTCATTTTATTCCAACTTTTATATTTGAAAATGAAATTGGTAACATTTTATACAGCGTGTTCCAAAAGTCCGAGACCACCTAAATATCTTTTGAATGGCTTTGTGGAGTTTTGAAATCTTGCATGGTATTATATCCCAAATTAAGCCACCTGATGGTGTAAACAAAAGTTGGGGTCCAACTTTTGTTTTTTAAATACGAACCCCCATATTTTGATAGATTTTCAGAAAGACAGTAATATATTAGAAGCACTTACTTTGCAAAAAAAAATTGACGTCCAGCGTGTTTTGTTTCAAAATGGCGGCCATTTGAAATTTTTAAGAGTATCTAAAACTAGGCGAAATATTTGCAATGGGATATTGAATAATTGAATAGGAATCTAATGTCGAGAAACCTTTTTTTCTTCTTTTAGACATAATTTTTTTCGGAGGCGGTATCTATGTCTTGGAAATTTCAAATGACCACCATTTTGAAACCAAACACACTAGACGTGTGCAATTTTTTGCAAAGTACTTCTAATTTTATTGTCTTTCTGAAAATGTATCAAAAGATGAGGATTCTTATTTAAAAAACAAAAGTTGGATACCCTGGTGGCCACATGGGACCCGCCCCTAAAAATTGATTGGGGATATAATACCATGCAAAATTTCAAAACTCCACAAAAAGCCGTTCAAAAGATATTCAGGTGGCCTCGGACTTTTCTTACACGCAGTATAATTTTCTTGAGAAACCGAAACTTTTATTAAAACATTGCCAATCCCGGGGATCGAACCTGTATTTTACTGTCACCAATCGAATTGTCATGGCCCCTTTTCCATCCCTGGGATCAATCAGAATTCAAAAATCCCAAGCCATTCAAAAGTTAACGTGCACCGGGCAGGACTTCTGGCATACAGTATATGAACATTTGAACACCAATGTCAATAAAAACCTAATCTACGAAATCTTAATTATGTAAATTAAGTCTCAGTAGTGAAATATAAGCTACGATAATGTAAACATTTGTTTTTGTTAAAATGTGAAAAGTTTTTTCATTGGGAAATGCGCTCTCAATGATATTGTTCGCCTTGCGTTTTATTTAGTCGAACTGAAAAATTAAAACAGCAATGGCAGAATGATTAATTGACTTTTATCACAATCTGGGCTGACTGCCTGACTGGCCATGGACTCCCTCATCAGTTATTTAGCAATAATATCTGTTGTAAATTAGGATAAAGAAGGGGATTAATGAAGAAAGTTGGAGAACGGAGAGAGAACATGATAACAGGAGGAGGGGTAAAAAAAGGAGTAGAGATTTAGGACAACACAAAAATATCTTTGCTGAATATGAAGAGCATCAAAAAGGAGTATAACTGCGAGTTATGTGCGACCGAGAGTCCGAACCAAGCTGGGGAAAAGAAGAGAACATGGAAAAATTGATAGAGGCCACACAGAGCTACAAGAGAGTATAGTTGGGAAAATAGGAAGAGCATCAAAAAGGAGTATAACAGCGAGTTATGTGCGACCGAGAGTCCGAACCAAGCTGGGGAAAAGAAGGGAGCATGGAAAAATTGATAGAGGCCACACAGAGCTACAAGTGAGTATAGTTGGGAAAATAGGAAGAGCATCAAAAAGGAGTAACACAGCGAGTTATGTGCGACCGAGAGTCCGAACCAAGCTGGGGAAAAGAAGAAAACATGGAAAAATTGATAGAGGCCACACAGAGCTACAAGAGGTTATTGTGGGAAAAAACAACTTGGAGATAATATTATACTATGTTCGGGACAGTAAGAGAAAGGAGAATTGACAGAAATTGTGGTGGCGAGGACATCAAGATAAGAAGAAGTCATTCCACTTCCTCCATCTCCACTTATTAATCCCACTCACTGCTCCCCGCTCTCGTCTCATCGTCTCGCTCACAGCTTCTCATCTTCAATACACAAGTCCCACCCACTGCTCATAGCCCTCAATTTATTAATCCCTTATTAATCCCGCTCACGGATCCCCACTCTCGTTCCATTAATCTCGCTCACTGCTTCTCACCTCTCCTCACACAAGTCTCACCCGCTGTTCCTAGCTCTCGACTGATTAATCCCACTCACTGCTCCCCGCTCTCGTCTCATCATCTCGCTCACAACTCCTCAACATCAATACACAAGTCCCACCCACTGCTCATAGCCCTCAATGTATTAATCCCGCTCACAGATCCCCACTCTCGTTCCATTATTCTCGCTCACTGCTTCTCACCTCTCCTCACACAAGTCTCACCCGCTGTTCCTAGCTCTCGACTGATTAATCCCACTCACTGCTCCCCGCTCTCGTCTCATCATCTCGCTCACAACTCCTCAACATCAATACACAAGCCCCACGCACTGCTCATAGCCCTCAATTTATTAATCCCGCTCACGGATTCCCACTCTCGTCCCATTAATCTCGCTCACTGCTTCTCACCTCTCCTCACACAAGTCTCATCCACTGCTCATAGCTCTCGATTTATTAATCCCTTATGGTTTGGGGTAGACCTCCACCCCCCACCCCCGTAAACCATAAACTGGAATCCCAGATAAATAACCAAAATAAAAAAATGTCGAGCTCTATTCGAGTTACTGCCCATTCTCCGATTTCTTTAAGGAAAATCAAAGCACGGGAACGGTCATGCCTCTGCGGCGCCAAGCAAGGAAGGCTGCTAGTTATTTATAATTAACTAGCAGTTCGCCCGTGCTTCGCTACGGTTACGAAATTCAACAATAATTTCGAGATTGCGACATTAAAGCTTCTCAAATTTGAACTTTGGGTGGAACCCACCCCCCGGGTGAGCACGGCTCCTATTTAAAAAAATAATATTTTACTCAATGATATTACTTTTTGTACTGTGGAACACTTTCGTAATAAATTTCAGCTTTCCCGCTCATCCCGATGTTCTATTTCTCAATTATGAATTTTTTGTGGAACCGATCCCCAGGGTGAGCACGGCTCCTATTTAAAAAAAAATCAATATTTTACCGAAGGATATTCCTTTTTGTACACCTTTGTATCAAATACAGCGGAACATCTTTGTATCAAATTTCAAGTTTTTCGTTCATCCCGAAGTGGTACTTCTCAATTCCGATTTTTCGGCGGTAAAAATCGGCCAAAAACCGGAAATTTTTTCTTTTTATATTTTTTATTGGGTCCGTATATAACTATTTTGGGGGTCCATTCTCGGTCATTTTTCGTTATCTCCTTTAGTTTGCCCAGAAAAAATTGAAACCCGCTAAAAAGTGCAATTTTAGGCGATAACCTGCTTCCACTTGAACTTTCGAATTTTTTTCCTTTCTTATTACGCGCACCTTCATACTAAAAGGGATCTGTGTGCCAAATTTCAAGTCTCTAGGTTAAGCCATCGTGGAGCTACGTTGATTATCAGTCAGTCAGTGAATCAGTATACCAACTGGGCTTTGTGTTTTATAAGTATAGATATAGATAAAGATTCCCCAAAAAGAGAACAATTCCCCAAAATTGCAAGGCAGATAGGCGGTTGGGAAATGTTCGAGTAATTGTATAGTTAATTACATTGGGTTTTCTTATTATGTGGCTAGGCATGGTTAATATTGTAAATACTATCTTTTGAAGAAAGTATATTTCTCTGCCTCGAAGGGAAAGAAAGTAATTAATATTTTGTTTTTTGTGTGTGGGAGAAAATAATGGGTGGTGGTATGGGATGAGGTGAGGGGGGATGAGGGAATAAAAAGATTGCTTAAATAAATAATTGAAGAAAATGTTGTTGATGTTGAGCAAGATTGAAGAGAATTAAATTAGGAGAGACGAAGTAAGATGGGAGTGAATGAGTGAGAGTGATGGAACAAGTGAGTGGATGGCAGATGATGTAATGTGAGAGATTGATGAGTCGAGAGATGATGTAGAGGGAGAGATTGATGAGTCGAGAGATGATGTAGAAGAAGAGATTGACGAGTCGAGAGATGATGTAGAGGAAGAGATTGATGAGTCGAGAGATGATGTAGAGTGAGAGACTGATGAGTCGAGAGATGATGTAGAGTGAGAGATTGACGAGTCGAGAGATGATGTAGAGTGAGAGATTGACGAGTCGAGAGATGATGTAGAGTGAGAGATTGGTGAGTCTAGAGATGATGTAGAGTGAAAGATTGATGAGTCGAGAGATGATGTAATATAAACTTTACCTGGTCCTATAATGGGGGGGGGGGTCGCCTCAAATCATAATCTGGGAACAAACTAGGATATATATGAGTAAGTATTTTTTCATAAGGAGGGTTATTACATATTATTACAAAACAAAGTTTAATGTAGCCATCGAGGGGAGCAAACCAGCTTCATTAGGTGACAGTCCTAAGCTCGTGTAAATATACAGAAGGTTTGGTGCTAGAAAAGGCATCCCATTCTGTCTTTAAAAAACTCTGCTTCAAACCAATGATGAGAGCATCAGCAAAAGGCTAGTTACTACGCAGATTCAATTGATTCTGTGAGAAGCAAACTAGGGTTACACCTAAAGAGAGTAGGCACCGAACAAAGGGCTCTTGCAAAGTAGATTTAAGGATAGCGACGCCAGCCCCTAATGGAATTGGGAAAAAGTGTGAAATTAAAGATTACAAAACAAATTAAACCCCCGTCTTTGCTACCCCTTCGAAATATGTGTTTTATCGAGCGTAAGATTTGCCAACATTTCTGAGACCCTGTAGGAATTTGCTATAAAGAAAATTTTAAAGATGGATTACTAGCGAGGTTAAATGCCTCACATTTTGATAAAGAAGACATGAATACAAAAGCATCTCTCAAGCTGCCCTATATTTTGCATTTTTTCAGAAAAGACTATATAGGTACCTCTACATACTGGGTGCCTGGTGTGCAGTTATCTGAGGTTGTTTTAAACCATAATGCGGACTTTGCATTGACATCAGCAGCAATCATGAATCTCTTCCCTTGGAGATTGTCCAGGATTTCTCCCAACTTGGTCAACATAATGTCTATCGGTTTGTTGTGTTTAAAGTAGGCCGAGATGATATAAAATGAGCTTCTAGTGGTTGAAATTTCGGCGACCACGAAATATATTCATTGCGCAGATGAGGCAGGGCCAGAACTCCTAGATCATTGTCAGCCACTACAATGGCAGCGAAAATTTGTCCTCGCACGGAATCAGGTTTGGACATAATGCTTCTAGCTCCGCAGAAGTCCGGTAGTTTCCCTCTAAACGTGTATAAGGTTCTCGTATCGTGACTATATTAGTTTTAGTTTTGGAAACAAAAGAGCTTATTTCTATTATTGCCGCTTTAAAATTGTCCAAATAGATTTATGCCATCCTGAGGGATCTTGTAGGTGAATTATACATAATTGATTGTTTGCCTGAATTTCTCTGACTTCCTGTTGTGAAAAGAACATCCCTGAGTCCCGGCGAGATGGTTAGTATTCTTGGAGTCAATATCTGTGCAGCTGGCACATCTGGTATTCTTATCTGTATTTGTGCAATCCTTCCGCTCGTGGTTGCCTGCACAATGGCTGCATCGAGGTCCGTTGGTACAATTTTTGGCGATATGCCCGTATTTAAGGCATTTATAGCACATAGTGATTTTAGTGTAGTCGCTAACTCTGCAGGACTGCCAAACAATATATATCCTTCTCTTTTGGAGAATTACCTTTCTTGAAGCTGGATCCACTTCCACTATCCAGATCGCCTGCCCAGATTGGGCTCGGAATCTACCGATTACTTCAAATTTCACTAAATCTGGAACATGATTTAATGTTGTTATTGCATTTTGGATGTCTTCCTCTGTGATGTCGTTTACCACGTCTGATATCAGTATGGTCTTCTAAGCTTTTAGTATCGAATCTATTGGTGTTTAGAGCATTCTTCAGCTTTTTCAGATCTTCAGGTTTGTTTGATCCGACTTCTATCCTTATACCTTCTTTTGAATTTGACTGAATTACCCGGTTAATTTATTTTCATTCTTCTCTTTACATTACCAATGTAAGTATGTATGTTTGTATTTTATCGCACAATTAATCTCATTTGTGTACACTCAACACCCACGTGTCACCAGATTATACTATCTTCCCGTACTGTCATCTTACGAGTATAATAGAGTCGGTACGTCTCGTCGGGGAATGAGGGGGAATATCCAATCTAAAACCGCCCACCGACTGTATATCTCCTCACCACCCACCATCATATAGGTTAAGGGTCTAATAGGAAATATATAAGAACTTAAATGCCAAGTAACGACTAAATATCAAAATAGCTCAAAATGTCTTGCACAAAATATCAACCTTAATTAAATTGAGAAAAAAAAACTAAGTTGTTTGGTCTCCAATTTAAGTTATGTAAACATTAATTTAAGGTGCGCATACATTATAAATATGCGCGCAGCGGCAGAATTGCGGCAACTCACTGTATTTGTTGAAAATTTATTCCGACGAACAGGTTGACGAACCGGTGCTTCCCAGAATTTTCACAAATACAAATTAATTTTTTTTCTTCTTCTTCTGTATATACTTCTATTCGATCCATGGGCGTAGGAAGGTGGGGCAGCTGGGGGCAGCTGCCCCCCCCCCCTAGAAATTCCCAAGAGTATGCAGCACGGAAGGGGCAACTTAAATTTACACTAGATAAAATGATTTTTGGAAGCAAAAAAGTCATCAAGCACCGAAATACGATAAATGCTGAATTTTGTCCCTAATCCAACAGCCCTACTGTGAATAATCAAATGTAACTGTGGCAACCTTGTCGTATCGTTTGGACTGTTATCATTTGGGTCGGCATTTTGATTGTTTTCGGGTATCGCGGTCGCAGTCTGCCGCATTCCTCTTGTCTCCCTGCGATCACTACCGGCTCGCGTGCTGTCACTTCTAGCGGTGGCTACAGAGGTGCCTTAGTGCCCCCAGGAGGTAGCGTATTTCAGAGGTCTGAATAAAAATCCTTTTTTCTCCATTGGGAGATCGCAGTTGATGTTCATGCGGTATTAAAATGTTACCACACTACTTCCTGGGACGTTACTGATACTTGTAACTATCCAGGGATCATCAACCACTTGCTCGGGCCCTGGAGTCGCCCCCCCCCCAATAACTTAATCATCAGTTACCCCTGGGGGTTTATTATTAAATAAGTAACGATTTACTTTATCGACCCCCACCCCCTCCCTCCCGACATGAAGATCTCACCTGCCCCCCCCTAGGCCAGATGCTGGCTACGCCCTTGATTCGATCATATTTTTTTCAGACCACTCGATTTGTTAATAAAAAATCTTCCAATGTGACACATGAGTTTATTATTTTAACAGCATAAAAAAATTCAAAACACCGACAGGACATAAATCGAGTAAATTGCCGCGTACTGTTCTCGCGCGCACAGTAGCGGCAAGTGAAAACACGTCCCAATATGCCGAACATTGCCGCCAGTTTGCCGCGTTACTGCCGCTGCGCGCATAAGTCTACACACATTTTAGGCACTAGCTGGCTGCTTGGTACCTTAGAGGCATGGCCGTTCTCGTCATTCTGTGTCGAATATGGTAACAATGAAAAACGAATTTCAAAGCACAATAGCCTGGCCATAATAAAGCACCATCCGAATCGTATGACACGCCATAATGCTCTGGAATTTGGAAAAAAGTAACTTTTAGGTACTTTATTTTTCATCGTTACCATTAGATTCAGATTGAGGAGACCTTATATATGCACTTTTGGAGTGGGGAAATTCCCGATTCTACTAAACCCAAGTTACTATAAACACTAAAATGAGCAATAAATTCAAATCAATTTTACCTGATAAATATCGATCACATCCATTTAAATAATGTAGTTGAACTGACTGCGTGTCCTCCGCACACAATGCTCACAATCCAAGGGGGGGAAGCAGTCAATCACCAACCAGCTTAATGCACAATGCAATGTAGATGGTCACTATCAACGGGGGAAGCAGTCAACCACCAACCAGCTTGATGCACAATGCAATGTTGATGCTCACTATCTAAGGGGGAAGCAATCAACCACCAAACGGCTTGATGGCAACTTTATGGAAACAAGTCCTCTGAATGATATTTTTGTATATAAAGTTATTATAATGAAATTTTAATCTAATTTATCATTTGTTCCTTAATTAAAAGTTAGGGGCGTACGCGGGGATATTTAATTAAAAGTTTAATTAGAACATCTCATTGAGTTAATCAGTACATACAGAAATTGTTAATGTATTTATTTAGCATAAGCAAGCTCTGGTCAGCGGCTTCTAAACATGCCATGACCTTTTTGAGAGAAATAAAAAAAACTGCCAATCCGTTGGAAAGAAGGACCAATCAACAAACACATAAAACACCAACAGGATTCTCAGATTTTTTTTCTCTCTCTCTTAATTTATTTACTTTACCAATTAAATAAATAAATTTTTAAATAAATAAATAATTTAACAATTAATTTATTTATTTAAACAATTAATTTATTTAGTGTTGAGAAGTTTAAAGCTTTCCGAACTTATGTTAATCGGTAAGGTACTAATATTAAATTTTCGAGAGGCCACAGAGTAGCAATTGGACTCAAATTGTGGCAAATTTTTGTATACGCCCAATAAATTATAGAATAATTATTTCGGTACGATTCACGGTTTTCTAGATTTTTCAGAAAATCTGGAAAAAATCCGAAAAAATCAAACATTTTCGACCACCACGTAGCGAGCACACAGGTCTTTCGAAATAGCAAACTTGGTTTCACACTGCTCTCATGCATCACAACAAAATCAGAAATTTCTGTAATTCAATTCAATTCTTTATTTATTTTTAATTATAATGAGATTTTTTATACAAAGGTATTTTTCCCAAACCTTTTTAGACTTCTAAAATAATAAAACGCAAGGTTCATTTGGTATACTGACTGACTGATAATCAACCTAATTCGACAATTTCTAAACGTAGAAGATTTTAGCGGCGGCAACTGCATGCAAGTTATCGCGGGACTTTTTAGCGGTACCCCAAATGGCAAGACATATCAAATTACAATCTGCTAGAAGAACAAGCTGCTAACTGTTTAATAGGTACATGCTAACTCAGTGCCTCATATTAGATTACGTTATGCCTCCAATTGAATCATCTTTACTAACGGTGATGCTGATGCTCCTGATTGAACACTATAAATTAGGTACACGCTGACTCAGAAAGAAATTTGAGAAATTACGTAATGGAATGATCGTTGCTGCTGATGACATAATTGTTTTCATATAAAATTTGAATTTTCATCAACAAATCCCTTCCATGCAAGATTTTCTGGAAATCTTGAGCTCACATCAAAAAGGGGATTTATGAGAAATGAGCTTTAAAATATCAGCATAGAGACACAAAAGAGAGTAAATGAGGAAAAGAGAAGATGGAAGAAGAAATAAACGGGGTGGATCAGAAAGTCCCCCTCCCCCACATACACATTAACTTCTAAATGGGTTGAAATATTAGTTAATAATCGTATTGGAGAGATCGTTAAAGACATCTTTCAAAACCAGCCAGGAGGTTCAAGAAGACCCCATAGGAGTGTTGAAAGATTGAATTACTGATTACAAGTTTGTGATCATAACACAAACAACGACAGTCTGCAACCCCACTGGAGCGTTCCTCACCTCATTCCATCATCTTCTATGATGGAATGAGGAACATGACTCCAAACCAATAGTCTCCTACGATTCTAATGATGACCATCACACGTGTGAAGTCTAGTTTCATGGAATGAGGAACGTGACAAACCAATAGTCTCCTACGATTCTAAAGATGACCATCACACGTGTAAAGTCTAGTTTCTCGTTTCATGGAATGGGGAACGTGACTCCAAACTAATAGTCTCCTACGATTCTAAATATGACCATCACACGTGTAAAGTCTAGTTTCCCAAGGTGCATTTTCACGGATTGGACAACTTTTGAAATTCATATAGAAACTCCTAGAGAGATACATATTTTTTTAAATGAAATGATACCAAAATTCAACCAGAATAAAGTTTGAAAATTGAACAACATGTCCCGGAGCTTTTTTTTTGTCGTCGTCGAAGTTTGCAAATTTTGACCAAATTGCAGAAAAGAAGAAAATGATTTAGTTGTTGATTAAATTGGTATTCATTCAAAATTTTAAGTACGAGTTTGGAGGTATTCTTTTAAAAATGTACTCTATTTGTAAAAGTTGACATTCGTTTCATCCTGTACCATTATACGAAGGCAAATATTGTGGATTTTTTAGAAATCCAAAAAATATTTTGAATGTAAACCCCATCAATTGAGATATAAGCACTCATGGTGTTTTTTTTTTCACTAGAATAGGCTCTCAGTGCAAATATTTCTATCCACATTTTCAAACACTATATTTTAACCCTAGCATTTCCAAGGGGGGGGGGGGTACAAAGTACCCGCGTTTTAGCAAAAAGCTTATAGTAATCAATTTATGATACTTATTTTAATGAGACCTTTAATAATTGTCACAAACAATATTTTCCATCATAGTATATAAAAACATGTATGTTCTAAGCCTTCTAAGGGATAATATTGAAGCCAAACTTTGGGCGCGGGTACTTTGTACCTCCCCCCCCCTTGGCAATGTATGTAACCAATACATTGATTGCCTAAAGCTACCATAAATTGTCTAAAGTGTCTAATTATGTACCACATTCAAGAAATAAGTGTGTGTAAAAATAAAATTAAATCCCAGGAATAAAATTCTGGTTCAGAATAGATTTCCTAGGGTCTAGCGATTTTTTTTTTATTTTCATTTACATTATTTTATTCATGGGATTTAATTTTATTTTTATGTAAGATAATAATTGATTCAGTTTATATTTTTTTAGTAATAAAAAATATAAACTGAATCAAAAATAAAGTAATAGCGACTTATTGTATTAAAAAAATCATTTTATCCTTTATTTTGTTTGCGGGTAATTTGTACCCCCCCCCCCCTTGGCAATGCATGTAATTGAATAGAGCTTGGCAATCCTAGGGTTAAGATTTATAATGAGATAGGTGTAAGTTTTAGCACATTGCATACTTATTACAAGGCGCTCACATACAAAAATTGCATAGAAAACTGTTAAAATAGTTTTTATTTTATTCTACGCAACTTTCTACACCCGGAAACGTTAGTTATCAATTTTGAGGGGGGGGGGGGGTAATTTTTGCGTGATCGATTCCAAAGGTTCATTATTGAAAATTAGTTACCGACCTAATAGATACAAGGGACATCTCTCTACCTGCATAAAATATTATGGAGGAGACACTTCACGTCTCTTCTGAATGAAAAGAAACGAAGGGATCCAAATTTTGAGAAGAATTAGGGGAGGGGGGGGGGATTTTCAAATTTTGTAATTAAAGTGTCATTTTAGAAGGGAAAGGTTTTTTCAGTAAAGCTGGAGGGATTTCTTTTTTTTATTCATTCCTTAGAACGTCATGCATATCTATCCAATACTTTTCATATAAAATGGATGCATAGTAAAGGCAAACGGGGCAGCTTTGGGCATGGGGCGCTATTTGGTGACTATAGTGAAATTGATGTATAGTAAAGGCAAACGGGGCTACTTGGGCATGGGGCGCTATTTGGTGACTATAGTGAAATTGATGTATAGTAAAGTTAAACGGGGCTACTTGGACATGGGGCGCTATTTGGTGACTATAGTGAAATGGATGCATAGTAAAGGTAAACGGGGCAGCTTGGGCATGGGGGCGCTATTTGGTGACTATAGTGAAATTGATGTATAGTAAAGTCAAACGGGGTTACTTGGGCATGGGGCGCTATTTGGTGACTATAGTGAAATGGATGCATAGTAAAGGTAAACGGGGCAGCTTGGGCATGGGGGCGCTATTTGGTGACTATAGTGAAATTGATGCATAGTAAAGGCAAACGGGGCAGCTTGGGCATGGGGGCGCTATTTGATGACGAGTGACATAAGTCCGGTGGCCAATCTCAAAAAATAGCATATACTCTGGAATATAATATCACTTCCAAACAAATGAAAAACAATACAATCAAAACTAAACACTTGGAATGTTAAGAGCATCAAACTGCAAAATCTAATGAAGAAAATGATGAATGTGTATGTTGGTAGGTATCCTGGGAATTTAAAAGATTCAAACGATTATGTAACAATGCTATACCGACTGGAGAAAAATATCGGATTATAACATCAGGTGGTGAAGGAAATAGAAGAGGAGTTGGCTCTTGAAGGAAAGATAATGGGCACAAGAGACAGAGAAGAAGAATGGCTAGACGATATAAAACAATGGATGAATGTGACCAATTATGAGGAACTCAAGAGGATGGCTGAAGAAAAAGATGTATGGAAACATAAAGTTGAACTGATTTAGATTCTATCTTTTAGCTTTAGTTGTTTTGAAAAGGAAGCTAGAGCTTGAAATTTGGTACCAATTGATATTAATTTTATGTATTGACTAGTTGTTTTACCCGTGCTTCGCTACGGGCTATAATAGCTGATAGAAGAATGAGGATCAATATGAATGTTCAAATCTGAAGTACAGATTTTTATAAACGCCCCTTTTTTCCGCGGCTGGCGCCCCACTTGGACGAACCTACATACCAAAAATCTGCCACCGGAAATTTACCGGTACGGAGAAACAGTGATAAAAAGGTCATAATAATTCATAGGCGCGCCTATTTCCCCCGCGGCTGGCACTCCAGTTGGAATATTAAAAAGTCGTTTCTTAATGCACATCTATACCTACAACATAGGGCGAACCTACATACGAAATTTCAGCCTCCATAAATTTACGGGTACGGAGGAATAGTGGAAAAAAGATCATAATATTTTATGGGAGCGCCTGTTACCCCCGCGGCTGGCGCCCGTTGGAATATTAAAAATGCTTTCTTATTGCACATCTAGAACATGAAACGAACCTACATACCAGATTTCGGCCTCCGAAAATGTACCGGTACGAAGAAACAGTGATGAAAAGATTTTCCTCCGCGGCTGGCGCCCCAGTTCGAATATTTAAAAATCCTTTCTTACTACACATTTAGAACATAAAGCATACCTATGTACCGAATTTCAGCTACCAAAAATTTACTGGTACGGAGAAAGAGTGATGAAAATGTGATAATATTTGATGGACGCGCCCTTTACCACCGCGGCGGGCGCCCCAGTTTGAATATTAAAAAATCCTTTCTTACTGAACATCTAGAACATAAA
>CM022884.1:13897360-13907758 GCA_012654025.1 Pachypsylla venusta
AAATTTCAGCCCCCGGAAATGTACCGGTACGGAGAAACAGTGATGAAAAGTTGACCGTCATATGTAAACGCGCCCCTTTTTCCCCCGCGGCGGGCGCCCCAATTGGAATATTTAAAAATCCTTTCTTAGTGCGCATCTAAGACCTAAGTGCGACATACTTGCCAAATTTCAGCCTCCTAGGTCGTACCAGTGCGAAGAAATCGCGATGAGTGTTAAGTGAGTGTGTTTCTCTTTTATATATATAGATTGCAACCAGACACCTTTAGTTGAAGTTTCACCTACCGTTGACGGTTTTTACTAGTTTTGGGCCGTTTTCTAGCAGTTCCTAGGTTCCTACTTAAAAAGAGAACGGTAAGAGCTAGAACTTAAAATTGGATGCCTATTTATATCAATTTCATGCATACGATGCAAAATGACTCTTTTGGTGGAAATCGAATCTACTCTTAGTGAATTTTGCCGCTTTCTAGCGATTTTCACGAGTCTCACATGAAAGGAAAACGGTAAAAACTATACAAATTGAAAGTTAGTACTTATTTATATAAATTTTAGGCTGGACTGTTGGCGGCTTTGGCCGATTTCTGGCGGTTTTCACGAATCCTGCCTGGAAAGAGAACGGTATGTGTCAGAGACTTGAAATTTGGTACGTATGATAATTATAAACATAAAACTTGACAAATCCTACCGAGATATTTTATTCACAAAACACGGACCAATGGCTGAAACTCGAGATTTGTGCTCTGGGGACCTCAAAATGTGTTTTGCACTGAAAACTCGACATCGCAAATTTCAGCCAATTGCAATACTTTTTTTTATACCTATGGATAAGTCATTTTCACTCCAGATTTTTTCTGTTTATAATCCGAAATTGTCCGTCATTCGAAAAATATTATTTTTTTCTCATCTAAAATTGCATTCCAGTTTAATTTTAAAATACAATTTTATGAATTACGTATTTACACACTATCCTTTCTTCTTCAATTTCCATCTCTCCCCATCCCACAACAACACCAAGTATTTTCCAATTTGTCGGCCGGGGACGTGATTTCCTTCTCTTTGATTTTAAGTTCATTTACGACACCTTCGCCACATGCCCTCATGGGTTAAATTAAGCGATTGTCCTCAATTTCTGTTCTATTCGTTATGATCT
The DNA here is from genome assembly GCA_012654025.1 of Pachypsylla venusta. Lineage (NCBI taxonomy): Eukaryota > Metazoa > Arthropoda > Insecta > Hemiptera > Aphalaridae > Pachypsylla > Pachypsylla venusta. Next base: position 13,898,508 of record CM022884.1, read on the forward strand.
TACTAAGGCACACATCCCATGGGTTAAATTAAGCGATTGTCCTCAATTTCTGTTCTATTCGTCATGATCTCACTAAGGCACACGCCCCATGGGTTAAATTAAACGATTTTCCTCAATTTCTGTTCTATTCGTTATGATCTTACTAAAGCACACACCGGTGTAACGCGAAAAAAATTGACAGCTCTTAATCACCGTGTATCGTGTGCGATACACCAATCTGAGGAGGCATTTTTGTGTTCGAGTACGGAACCGAGAAAGGAGACTCAGGACTAGTCGATTGGCTCATCAAAGTAAAAGGCAAAGAGTTTGTTCTGAAAGGAAGCTCTAGGATTATAATAATTTTATTTTTCTTCTAAAACATTTTTGAATTTTTTCCCCAAGTTTATTTTTTCATTCTCTTTTGTTAAATTAATTGAATAACTTTTTAACAAGATTAATGCATAGATCTCTTCTTTGCCTTCTCTCAAGATGTATAAAAACTTTAAGCTTTTCACGTGGCTCGGATTTAAGATAGAGGATTCAAGGCAGACTTCTTTCAAAACCTTAAAAAAGCTGAACCATAATGTAATTCAGCGTTCTATGTTTTACTTGAGCCGCTCTGCCAGTTTCGTTAGACGCTAAAAAATTAAGGGATTTACTGTGGGGTCTCGAATAGGGGAGAAGTAAATGTCCTTTTCAATTTTTTTTTAACACTCTTTTTTTTAAATAATTGAAAAAAATTTTATGTATCAACTACAATGAATTTGATGAGCCACGAGCGCTTTCGGCTCATCAAATTCATTGTAGTTGATACATAAATTTTTTTTCAATTATTTCATAATGACTACAAACATCCTAAATACCATATCTAAACTCTTTTTTTTATTGGCCGTCATGGATCCATTCTACATGCACTAGGATTTTTCTTTTCTTTTCTAGAGCAGTTTGACATGTAGGTACGATTTTTCCTTTCTTTTTTAGAACAAAATGCACTTGGATTTTCCTTTTCTTTTTTAGAGCAGTTTCACATGCACTGGGATTTTTCTTTTCTTTTCTAGAGCAGTTTGACATGTAGGTACGATTTTTCCTTTCTTTTTTAGAATAAAATGCACTTGGATTTTCTTTTTTAGAGCAGTTTGACATGCACTGGGATTTTTCTTTTCTAGAGCAGTTTGACATGTAGGTACGATTTTTCCTTTCTTTTTTAGAACAAAATGCACTTGGACTTTCCTTTTCTTTTTTAGAGCAGTTTGACATGTAGGTACGATTTTTCCTTTATTTTTTAGAACAAAATGCACTCGGATTTTCCTTTTCTTTTTTTGAGGAGTTTGACAAGCACTGGGATTTTTCTTTTCTTTTCTAGAGCAGTTTGACATGTAGGTACGATTTTTCCTTTCTTTTTTAGAACAAAATGCACTTGGATTTTCCTTTTCTTTTTTAGAGCAGTTTGACATGCACTAGGATTTTTCTTTAATTTGTTTGTGTGTTCGTTCCACGATAACTCTCGAACGTTTGGTCCGATTCTGATGAAATATTTTATTAGGTTCAGAGAAATTTGGCTATTGTGTTTGGGCCGCCCGGTCCTCATTGGGGCTATTTTGACTGAGTGAAATCAATACACTTCACATAACGTCTGGCAAGGATCTTTCTCTTATATTTTAGTGCAATCAACAACAGCTACTCAATTGTCCTCACGGGGAGTAAACTTCGCCAAGTGGATAAGATTTTGCAACCAAAACCTTTTTAGTTTTCTCTAGTAGATACAAGTAAAGTGGCTATTATATTAAATTATGGAGTCACAAAACTAGACCTTTTGGGAGGTCCGGGCCTGGGTGATAATCACCCCCCCCCCCTATGGTCAGGTCTGACAACACGTGGAGTCCTCAAGCTTACTCATAATATCCGAAAGTATTTTATTTCAAGGAAAGCCATTGTGAGATCACCTCATTGTGGTGATAAAGTAATGTTATCAAAACAGTGTAACGTGTGCCCCCCCCCCCTCTGTCGTCAGGTCTGACAACACGTGGAGTCCTCAAGCTTACTCATAATATCCGAAAGTATTTTATTTCAAGGAAAGTCATTGTGAGATCACCTCATTGTGGTGAATGTTATCAAAATAATGTAACATGTGCGCTAGTTGATAAATCAACTCTGCTATATGCACAATCAATAGTTTATAGGTTAGCCAAGTAATAACGTTCTCTATGTTCAATCAATAAAATGTTCGCCTGGCAAGTAACACACGACATAGCTTCCTCATTAGATGCATCGGGTAACCACCATGTGGCCCGGGATGGTTACCATGTGGCCCTGAGTGGCCCAATGAGACCATAACACAGGGCATAGCTTCCTCATTGGATATATCGGGATAGCCACCACCATATGGCCCAATGAGACCATAAGTCATGGTACAAAAAACTGTCCATACCAAATTTCAGAAAAGTCGGATAAGGCGTTCGAGAGTTATCGTGGTGCCAATAGACAAACAAAATAAAAATCATCGTGTTAAATCTAGATCTTCACTTCTTTCGGTCACTAGTTAACTCAGTACAAAAGGGCCCATAAGTTTTTCCATCGAGTTTTCCTCTCTACAGCGAGTTTTCCTTTCTACCCTTTCATTAAAATTGGACAAGGCGTTCGAGAGTTACAAGGGTCATTTGATAAGTTCATATTCCTTCCTAATACTTGGTATTAGGAAGGAATATTTTTGGGCGCTAACAATGCACTTGTTCTAGTGATGGCCTTATGTTTTCACTCAAGTGACGTATAGCTTAATTTGTGGAGGTCCTCAAAATCACTGTTGTTTGGGACCATATGGAAGTTGCAAGGAGATAGATCTAGTGAATAAGGTGGATGAGGTATAATAATTTCCATTACAGTTAATGGATTTTATTGAGAACAAAAAATATTCAGTATGAAAAAAATGTCATCACTCTCCAATATACAAATGGACGACTGATCATTTAAATTTTATGTCACCCCCAAACAGTGCATAATACTTCTAATAGACAAGGAACTTTTGGTCTCAAACAAGCGTAAGTACCCGAGTCCACACGAACTTATCAAACAGGCGTATCATGGAACGAACAGACGTTTAAAACATTGCATAATACTTATAATAGACAAGGAACATTTGGTCTCAAACAAGCGTAAGTACCCGAGTCCACACGAACTTGTCAAACAGGCCTCGTATCATGGAACGAACAGACGTTTAAAACATTGCATAATACTTATAATAGACAAGGAACCTTTGGTCTCAAACAAGCGTAAGTACCCGAGTCCACCCGACAATTTATCAAACAGGCCTCGTATCATGGAACGAACAGACCTTTAAAACAGTGCACAATACTTATAATAGACAAGGAACTTTTGGTCTCAAACAAGCGTAAGTACCCGAGTCCACACGAACTTATCAAACAGGCCTCGTATCATGGAACGAACAGACGTTTAAAACATTGCATAATAGTTATAATAGACAAGGAACTTTTGGTCTCAAACAAGCGTAAGTACCCGAGTCCACACGAACTTATCAAACAGGTCGTATCATGGAACGAACTGACGTTTAAAACATTGCATAATACTTATAATAGACAAGGAACTTTTGGTCTCAAACAAGCGTAAGTACCCGAGTCCACCCGACAATTTATCAAACAGGCCTTGTATCATGGAACGAACAGACGAGACGTGTTTTCTCTCTCAAGTTGTTGTCAAAATACAAAGCTTCTGCACAGTCCCTAATGAGGAACCAAAATAAGGAAGAAAAATAATATTTGAAAATCAATTTAACCAACTGCCAATTGTGACATACGAGTGACCGGGAAAGTGCATTAGTTTTTGGTTTAAAATTTTAAACGTAAGTAACCAAATAATCAAATTAAATCAAAGTGAATTAAATTAAATAGATTCTCCAAGAAATAGCAAACAAAGATAAATAATCAAATTAAATCAAAGTAAATTAAATTAAATAGATTCTCAGAAATAGCAAACAAAGATGCGAACCATTTTCAAAATAATTTTTATTTTATTTTTGGTTCGAACCAACTTTTTAATATCAACTGAACCTGTAAAATATTTAAAACCATTTCTAGTCAATTTAACAATAGAAGTCAAAAATAAAACAAACGAAGCAACCGGATATATTCGAGCAATCGAACAGAATTGAAAAGACACAACAATCATAAAATGGAGGAGTTACATTTGAAATAAAGTTACGATTAAACCATTTCCAGTCAATTTAACAATGAAAGTCAAAAATAAAACAAACGAAGCAACCGGATATATTACGGATAAAAATTGAAATATGTGAAGCTGGAAGATAAAACCTGGAACCCTAAGGCTGCATCTTTAAAACTTTAGATATGAAACACAAACACTGAAAAGCAATCCGAAATTATTGAAAACCTACCAACGAAATTCATAAAATGCTTCTTTTGGATTCCATCTCAGCTATTGAGGAGTCAGTCAGAAAATATACCAACCAAACATTGAGTTTTATATGTTTAGATCTATGAATGAGATGTTTTTAAAGCCCTACCTGGGGGTATGACGTCAATAAATACAAGGATATGTACGAAAATTGCGGGACCGGTTGTCAATCCGAAAAATGTTTTGAACATAAACTTCGTCATGAAACAGTATTTGTGCTATTCCTATGAATGTGCTCCGTGACATTATTTCCACCCACATTTATAAACATATCAAGTAAGTCGGTAGACGCGCGCACGTCAAGATAAGCAAAGCTACCGACTATATTAACACGAAACAGAGTTTGTAGGTATGAAGATCCACGTTTTTCTGCCACTTCCAGACGACATTTTGAATTTTATTTAGATAACACTGATCAACAAAAAAAAAAAAAAAAATGTTATAACAGAACACAACTGTATTCTCTGTGTAAGGTATTTTTCGGCGCTGATTTAAAAAATGTAATCAAAATACTTCTGTTCCCCTACGGAATCACGTACATATTTTCAGTTACATGTTAGATAATAACAAACCATAGCATTAAAGTTTTCCCCATACTGACCTGTATTAAGGGAAGATTTTTTTTTTTTTTTTTTTTTTTTTTTTTTTTTTTGCTTAACATCCCTTCAACATCTATTGGTCATTCGAGAGGGTTTTACCCTCCATTTGCTGGAAACTTGCAAACCAGCTACCCACATTGACCTCACCCAGCCTGAGTTGGACTGGAAAAATAACTAGCATCACGATGGTGCGATCCTACGTGAACACTCACTTGTTAAAACCTCGCTAGACGTTACTTAACTTCAGTGATCTAACAGAAACTGGAGTATTCAACGTTCAATAGACGCTGGCTCAGAAATATTTATGATTTCGCCCCAGAAGGTTCCAGCAATAGTCGGCAAGCATTCTGGTATTCCATTGAAAGCGTTTCCGTGCTCGTCACTAGCAGTTTCCGGGGTTTTTTCACAAAAGTCCCAGGATTACATATAAATCATTGCATAGGCTTTTTCGAAAAAAAAAAAAAAAAAAAAAAAAAAAAAAAAAAAAAAACATTTCTTAATGTAGTATACAGCTAAATCATAAAACGAGTGTAAATAAAAATCTCTACGGTTATCAAGATCGGAAATACCACGTCATGGTAGGAAAAGTTATCTCGTCTTACAAAGCTCTCGAGTGCAATATATCTTTGAAATGCATGTCTTTCATTACCATTTGGACTTCTTCGACGAAACCTTGAACCGGGTACTTCTAGTGCCGAGCACGGTGAACGCTTCCACGGATTGCCTATTTCCTTTGTAGGTATATTTTATTTATTTTTAAAGTTATTATTTCTAGCAACATATCTGCAATGTATGTTGATACAATTGACCTCCAATTTTTTATCAGCCTTTAAGAATATTTGCATGTTGTTATGTTAAAAGTTAACCAAAAAGGGAGCGGACCGATGAGGTGATCAGTGTTCTGGTGCAGCCTCGCTTTGGTCCTGACCACTTGGATGCTGAGGTGGACTAACAATTAAAAAGAACAAATATTTAGAAGAATGTCTTGTCTCCTTTTCTGGGGATCAGTATAGGGAAAATTTTAAAACCGTGTAACTCAAAATTAAAATAGTTTTGAAACCAGTTCAGATTGCAAATTCTGATAATCGAGTATTCGTCGTTAATCTTAATCAGAAATTTGTGTGTACCTATCTACCTATGTACCATGTAACTACCTATGTATGAGGGGTTGTTTGTTACAATACCACAGCTCAAACGGTTGATTGGACCCCCCCCCCAAAATCTTGATTTACGACCCCAGGAAAATTATCAGAACTGAAATATGTCCAGTCGTTTTCGAGTTACGGCAAAATTTATAATTTCGTCACCAAAAATTGGACAGTCACGGTCCGATATCCTAAAATTTGTCGCGACAACATATCAACTCAAAGCGAGAAAGTTTCAGATGGCCCTTTTAGTCCTAATTTTAGGAAATTTTCTGCAAAGGTATGACCAGCCATTCCAGAGTTACAAGTTCGAAACCGGGAACGGGTAAAATAAAATTTAGAAAATGTTAAAAAGTCAGAATGGCCGTGCCCCTAAGGCGCCTGGCGAAACGTTTAAATCTTGGTTTTCAAAGGTTGCAATATACAGGGTGGACACAAACTAATACCCCCCCACCAATTTTCATTGTCCTTGAACAACAAAGATAGCAATATAAGAATCGTAGCGAAGCATGGACGAAACAGCTAGTCTGTTACAAAATCTTTGTTGACCAGTGTAAATGATATTGGTAGTTTTACCACATTGCATACTTATTACCAGGCGTTCACAAGCAAACATTGCATTGAAAACTAATTTTAACGTAAGGAGGTACTTCTAGTATTCGTTGCGTAAAACCATCGAGAAAATAACACCATTTACTGATGTTGACTCTGGGCTATAATAATAATAATAATAAAAAAGATATAGCCAGCGTCTATAGCACACTGAATACACCAACTCCCGTCAGATCACTCAAGTTAAGCAATGTCCAACGAGGTTTTACTAAGTGGGTGTCAACGTAGATTCGCGCCCCCGTGATACTGACTTTTTTTTTCGGACCACCCCAGGCCGAGGTTAATGTGGGTAGCTGATGGTTTATAAGTTTTTAGCGAATGGAGGGTAAAAACCCCGGCATCTCGAATTATCAATAGATGTTAAAGAGACGTTAGGCAAAAAAAAGATATTCTACGTGTCAAGGCACCTATGTATGTAATTGTAGAATCCAAATATCAAAATAAAATAAAAATTATTCGTCTGTAAAAAGTGCATGGCACTTTTGTCACTTTGTGTTGACCAATATGCATGACGACAAGTTTCGAAGACCATTTGGCTTCCAAATGGTATATACAGTACCTACCTACATTCCAAATTTCAGTAAAATCGGTCACGCTAATTGACAAAAGAGTCACTCACGGCGTACGAACCGATTTCATTTTCTTCGATTTTTAGATTCTGAAGGGGGGGGGAATTTTTTTTATTGGAAATGCCTAATAAACTACTACTTTTTTTGAATCAAATAAATGACTGCTTTTTTCTTCTTATTTATTCTTCAAAAATATATAAAAGAGAAAAAAATGGGGGCATACCAAAATGATATTAATAAAATAAAATCACGCGAAACGAAACTTTATCGTAACTTTGAAAATGTTTAGGACACGAAATTATGTTCGCATCAAAAAGCCCTTCCAACTCGCACCGCGACAACTTTCGAACTGAAAACAGGCGAAAATGTAAAAGTTCAGTTACGGGTTTTTCTTTTTTTTTTTTGTTTGAAAGGCGGAGATAGGGTTTTTTGTTTTGTTTAAATTTTTGTCTTTTTTTTCAACAAGTCTCTTGGATCTGACGCGCATGAATGAAAACATGTTTTTATTTGGTCGTAATGTCTTTTTATACCTTCCTTTTATAGTGTTTGGATTTTCTGACCTTTGGAAGTTAAGTGCCAAGGGCCAGAGCACACTAAAAACGCTTTATTCTCCTATTTAAATAGGCACGCAAACATAGCTGTGGGTGCACGCTATACAATCAAAAGTTACAGTCTAATATATACATGCTTATTAAGTTGGCCGATTAGATTAATTTTTATTTTTCTTATCCTAAAAAAAGAAGTAGTCTGAAATTATCGATGTCGAGTTTTCAATTCCAAAACACGTTTCGTAATTAAAAAAACCCGCTAAAAATAGGCAAAAAGCCGCCTAAAGGAATATTTGCAGTATACTGAAAAGTTTCTTAGTGTGTTCTACGAGTATGTATAAAATTCATATGCTCAGATACCGAATTTGAAACTCTTACCGTTCTCTTTTTATGCAGAACCGCCAAAAAGCGGTCAAAAACCACTAAGAAACGACAAATATCCGCTAACAATAGATATAACTACAACTAAAAGTGTCTTTGCATATTTGATTGATGTCACAGGCATCAAATTTCAAGTTCTAGCTCTTACCGTTCCTCTTTTAGTCAGAGTTCGTGATAACCGCTAAAAAGCGGCAAAATCCGCCAACGATTTCAACCAAAACCGTGTGTTGTCCATGGCATAAAACTGACATACATACCAAATTTCAATTGTCATGCACTTACTGATCTTGAGATATCTTGTTCACAAACCGTCTGTCAGACCAATGGGTGAAACTCGAGGTTTGGGCTCTGGGGACCTCAAAACGTGTTTTGGCATTGAAAATTCAAAATCCAAAATTTCAGGCCATTACAATTCCTTTTTATAGCATAAGAAAAGAAAAAAGGAATTGAAATAATTTTAGTATTAAAAGGGGTACCCAGAGAGCGAACCTCGAGTTTCAGAGATTGCTCCTTGTGTGTCTGTCCATTTGTCTGATGATACGATATCTCAAGAACGGTAAGTGTTAAGGGGCGTCCACACTATGTCGACTGAGTCGATCGACACAGTCGACATAGTGTGGACGTGTTGATCGACATTTGTCGAGTAGAATGCAATCCGAATAAAGTGGATTTTTTTTTTATGACAAGATGTCGTGTCGAATGAATAAAATTGTAAGTGTGGACGTGTGGAACGTGTCAAAAAACCTTTAAACACTTAGTTCTTTGTGAAATAATGATACAATAGGAGTGCGTTTATTTAAAAAATAAAAGTAATATAAACTTAAATGTTCATAATTATATTAAACTTAAATGTTCATATTTATCCCTAAATATGAACAACTTAAACAACCGTAAACTTGAAACAATATTCTATTCGGTAAACTTCCATATTCGGAAGTCTCACTTCTAACCTAACCTAACTAATATTCCCCCCGAGTACTGAAGTTAAGCAAC
>CM022884.1:13929627-13945878 GCA_012654025.1 Pachypsylla venusta
TTTCCGTTTTGATGAAAATTAGGTATTTTATTGTTTATAGCGGTGTTTCTTTTGACGTCAAAGGTCAGGAAAAAAGGCAGAAAAAAAGAGTTTACTGAAAAGATTTTAATGGTCCTTGGCTGGAACTGTGATGGTATGCGTTCCAGGTCCGTAGAACCGGTCATCGTGAGGACAATTAATTTCATTGTTCGTTCAATTTATTGTTCTTCGTCTCTAAAAAACCCGTCATTTTATTGCAATATTAAGTTCATCGCCAATTCTTGAACATCCCAACATGCAACCATAACAAATAGAACAGAAAGTGGGGAAACTCTCTGAATTTAACCCATGATGCGGTGTGGCAGTGAAACTCCAGCGCTAGTGCTATCAAATGGTATGGGAGCAGTTCAGGATTGGGTATTAGAACAGAAANTCTTCTGTTTTTCTACATCACCCAGGAGGTAACAGAACGGATCCATTCTTTTTTTAGAGGAAATCGCCAAGAGCTCTAAAGAAACGTCTGTTAGTTTATGGGATCCTTTCCTTTGTAGGATACAGGATCACATAATCATATGAATATAGTTCGAATAGCCTCTTACATAGTTACAACCTAATTAGTAAGCAATGAACTTCAAATTATGAGGGGAAAAAAAATACTAAAATAATCAGCGGCCAACAATATATTAGACTTCAACCTAACCTAAGTTCTGTTTTTAAATTTCTTGTATGGAATTGATATGATAGGCAACAAATTTCAAGTTTTAGCTCTTTCCATTGTGGTTTTAGGCGGAACTGCCAAAAAGCGGCCTTCAATAAATATATTACACTTCAACCTAAGTTGTATTTTTCAATTTCTTGTATGGAATAGATATGAATAGGCACCAAATTTAAAGTTTATGGGATCCTTACCTAACAAAAACATCATCTTAGGTGGATAAACGTTAAAGCCGAACCGTCAAAAAGTGGCCTCCAATCACTAACTAGCGGCCAACAATATATTTCACTTCAACCTAAGTTGTATTTTTCAATTTATTGTATGAAATTGATATGAATAGGCAGCAAGTTTAAAGTTCTAGCTATTGCCTTTCTCATTTTAAGCAGGATATGGGAAACCCGCTAAAAAGCGGCATTTCAAGTCTTTAATACTTGCCGTTCTTAAGATATCTTGTCCACAGACTGACACACACACGGACCATTGGCTGAAACGGGTTCTGGGGACCCCAAAACGTGTTTTAGCATTTAAAACTCGACATCGAAAATTTCAGCCCATTACAATACTTTCCTTTTTATAGGATAATAAGGAAAGTAAAAAAAAAATCGAAAATATGTAGAAAAAAACTTTGTTATGTAAGTATCCCTAAAAGTGATTTCTGCGTGACATTGAAAAAAAAAACATTAGGGTTAGATGACATACTTATAAACCAAAAAAAAAATTCGGGGGGGGGGCTACANGGGGCTACAGCCGGCCCCCCCCCCCCTTGTGTACGCCCATGACGGACGGTTCCGCAATTTCCCCACCCCGAGAATTTTCATAATATTGATAAACGTACAATTCCTGATCAATTCTAGATACGGCAAATGTTTTCGTTTTTCACACACGTGGAGGATTTTGATTCTTCAGAAATTAGATCCACGTAATCACACGTGCATTGTTACCAACTTAATACCGATCACATAACACATAACAAATGATCGCCCATTTCTGTACTCACCACCAGAGCCGCCATGAAGCAGGGTTATTAAAATCATGCAGCATTGCAATATTTCACTCAAGGTAGTGTCCATTCTATAGTAATAACAATTATATTGAATTTCTTATCTGAAAAAGAGCAACATTTTAAATTTCGTTAGAGCAAAATTATTAATCCATTAAAGTGCCGAGATCAAGCTACACCATGGGCCGTTCTGGCCTAAAATTCTGGGGGGGCTTGATTTTTTTCTGTGTCTGAACAATATACCAGAAAAACCATAGTATATTTTAACCCATATATTTTTTTCATTTTATCTAGTATAAGACCCGAAAAAATCTGGCTTAAGCCTCCCTTCTCCTAAAACCGCCTATGGATACACGCGTCAAAGAACACGTTAAGCGGGTGCAAAGAATGTATAGAGCACATTTGTTGCCATTGATGCCAGGTGTATATGTATCCAAAATAATAAGATATCAAAAAAAAAAAAAAAAAAAAAAATCCCATAAAAGTTATCAGAACCTTTTTCGAGTTACGACCTATTTTCAGACTTTTGTAAGAGAAATCATAGAATACTATTAGCACGGTAACGACCATGTCTCTAAGGCTCCAAGCAAAGCGGGCGCAGCCTGCTAGTCTATAATAATTATCATAATGTAATAATCAATAAAATTACTTACCTATAACAAAAAACAAATAAAATCTTTGCGAATGACCAAGCGTGGAAATTAGACTGCTGGAAAATTTTAAACACTTGTGCTGGAAAACAAGTGAAACTAGAAATTTGTGACTAATCAAAAATATAATGAAGTTGCCTACTGTATCAGGGGCGCACACAGACCGTCACGTCGGTTATTCTATTCCTATGACAATATGTATCTTCTCAATATTGATAAACTCTTTGACCGTCGTGAATTTACTGCTGTCAAATTCGTTTTTAATGCTCATCATCTACGACCAATGTCGTGTTATCTCGTGCTCACTTCCGAATAAAGACCGCCCTTAAAAAGAAATCACCATCGGAGCCAGTAAAATGAATGATTAATGAAAGAAAAACATGCAACTTGCGCTCACGGTAAATCAGGGTTGGCATAAAAAACGTTTTTTTTTGTTTTGTTTTAAACATGTTTTTTTTTTTTTTTTTTTTTTTTTTTTNTTTTTTTTTTTTAATAAAAAAAAAAACAGTGTTTAAAACGTTTTAAACCACAGAATGACCACCTGTGTTTTAACATCAAAATCTCTAAAATACAATTTCACTTCTGCAAGATGCAAGTTTTTTTGTACAAAATTATGGAGAATCGATATTGGGGGAGTTTTTTTTTATTCAACNATGCAAGTTTTTTGTACAAAATTATGGAGAATCGATATTGGGGAAGTTTTTTTATTATTATTCATCGTGTTGAGTAGTGAAATGAAATCAGACGATGTCGTCATATAGAAAGAGAAAGCAAATAGATACCAATTACAATGAGAGTGAGAGAGAAAGAGATACACCACTTTACTCAACGCCGGCGCCGTTGAGTTTGACAAATGAAAACAAACTCACGGATTAAATAAATAACTATCGATATCAATGGGGGAATTTTTTTGCCACCAAACTCAACGTCGTTGATTGAAATATCAGGTGATGACGTCATTGATATCAGATTTCAGTATGCGTTTTTTTTTTTATTACGACGTTGACTTCATGCCGGTTGTTGCTCAACACCTCGCTAGACATTTAGCAGCCATCAAATGACCGTTTCAAAATATTTTTTCTAAGCAAATTGTCCTCTTCGTTAGGAAATAATTTTATAGTGCAAGTCATGGTATAAAGGAGAGACAAGGTAGGACACACGCGAAACCAAAACTCGTCCTCTTCTGCGCATAACGTCATCCGGGTTGCTCGTAAGAGGAGGTACCATTCGAGAGAAAAAAACATAGTGTTTAAAACAGCTAAAAAAACATATTTTAAACAGGTGTTTAAAACAACCACTATGTTTAAAACAGTGTTATAAATACTTGTTTGCTTTAAACACGCCAACACTGCTCCCTATTAAAAAGTTCTCGGATGACTGTCTGCCCATCGTATCTATTTCAGGAACGGTAAGAAGTAGCCAGTTTGGATTTTCACAAATTTGGAACCTAATTGTGTTCATCCAGACCATCACTTTCAGTTATGAGCGCTCTTTCCAATATGATACGCCCTTCTTTATACCGTTGAGCGTCCTCAAATGCAAATTCATAAAACCAGCCAAGTTTGGTGTCACATTTCTTACAGGAAACATCCCGAACCATATGGCGCCCAGTCAGCATTACTCTGTCTTGTACATCACTGTAATCAGAAAACAATAAAAGTGTATTTTTAGCATCGCGAACCATATGGCGCCCAGTCAGCATTACTCTGTCTTGTACATCACTGTAATCAGAAAACAATAATAGTGTATTTTTACCATCGCGAACCATATGGCGCCCAGTCAGCATTACTCTGTCTTGTACATCACTGTAATCAGAAAACAATAANCATTGATAGCACTCAGGTAAACCGAAACCAAAAAGGTATTGGCAGAATGCAACCAATGAGTATTGGTCACTGCACTAATCCGCGCTCCAGGAAAATATCTTTCCTGTTTCCTAACTACATTCTTATCACACAATAATGCAATCAATTTTCTACATTTTATCCAATGTTCCTCTACCTTTCAGTATTTTATTTTCAAAGCTTTTTTCTTAAGTTAATCTCTTTTCTGTTTTCTAACTACATACTTATCGCAGAATAATTCAATCAGTTTTCTACATTTTATCCAATGTTCCCCTACCTTTCAGTACTAAATGTAACAAAAGTACAAAAATCGTAGGAACTTACCCACGATCGTCCTTTTTCGCAACCGGAAGACCTGGAACGCATACATTCACAGTTTGTATCCCCTTTTTTGCAACCCAAATTTAAAATTGAAAACAACAATATGAAATTCTGTATTGTTTAAAAAATTAAACAATTTAATTTTGTTTATTTATTTTTTTACAAAAAACTAAACAATAATTTATCATTAAGTATTTTACTTCCGTGTACTATGTACAGGTATAGGTAGGTACATCAAAGTGTTTCTGTTAATCCTCAATGTGTTGGGCTAGCAAAAAAGAAATCAGATGAGATGTAATATTCAATCATATTCTCATATAACTTCTCGTTTTTTAATTAAAAAGTAAATACCACGTTGATTAATTTGACAACAAAGTATAATATCTCCATTTGTGGTACTGGTAGCTAAGTGTTGTCGTTGCCAGGGTTGGCATAAAAAACGTTTTAAACGTTTTTTTTTCTTCTTTTTTAAACATGTTTAAAACATTTTAAACAGTGTTTANAACAAAAGAAAAAAAAACACTGTTTAAAACATTTTAAACAGTGTTTAAAACGTTTTAAACCACAGAATGGCCATCAATGTTCTGTGTTTTAACATAAAAATTACTCTCTGAAATACAATTTCACTTCTGCAATATGCAAGTTTTTTTGTATAAAATATGGAGAATCGATATTGGAAGATTTTTTTAAAAAAAATTATTCAACGAACTCACGGATTAAATAAATAACTATCGATATCAATGGGGGAGTTTTTTTTCCATCAAACTCAACGCCGTTGAGTGAAATATCAGCTGATGACGTCATTGATATCAAATTTCACACCACATGAGTTTTTTTTATTACGGCGTTGACTTCATGCCGGTTGTTGCTCAACACCTCGCTAGACATTTAGCACCCACCAAATGACCGTTACAAAATAATTTTTCTAAGCAAATAGTCAGTCGTCCTCGTTAGGAAATAATTATATAGTGCAAGTCATGGTATAAGGAGAGACAAGGTAGGCCACACGCAAAACCAAAACTCGTCCTCTTCATCCGGGTTGCTCGCAAGAGGAGGTACCATTCGAGATAGAAAAAAAACATAGTGTTTAAAACAGATAAAAAAAACATGTTTTAAACAGGTGTTTAAAACAAAATATTTAAAACAACCAATATGTTTAAAACAGATTGTTTTAAACATTCCAACCCTGCGGTAAATTACCTTCATGATGTCAACAGAGTTATCTGCGGGCACTTGAATTAGCTCTACTCTCTTAGATAATTCTATAAATGCTTATAACTTTTTTCGGTTTCAGACAGAAAAAAAAAATATTAAAGCAGCGAAACAAGTACCAAATTGTCAAATGTTTCGGTAGCTATCTGGTCATAGCTCCCCGAAAAAATGTGAATAATGAGGTTGCATTTAGCATCTTAGAGTAACGATATGTTTTATCTAATGCATAACAAACTTCAGTACAAAATCCCAGAGGGGAAAAAATAATTTTTTGGTACGAACGATCCAAAAACGAAGTTAGATTGCAAGATTCGAAAATTTTCTTTACAATTAATTAGTACTTGGTTCACTGATGTAAATTATATTCTTCTACAGAAGAGATTCTCAAACTTTTTGGTACCGCGCCCCCTTTCTTGAAATGAAAGCCTCCCCCCTCCCCTTTACATTATAAATTGTGAATGGGTATGTGTGTTGCTGAATGCTATCTCATTCAAAACGCTGTGTTGCTGAATGCTTTAATTTGATTACTTTCTTATAAATTTGACCACATAAAAACAGAGCTCAAAAGCTGGGTACACAACAGAGCAAAACGATAAGTATCAGCCGATATTTTATCGCAAGTCATTTTTATTGCTTGCGATAAGCATCAACTTTTTAGATCTCAAAACCTAAAAGTGGGGTATCACACTATTTGTCATGATGATGCCAAATTTTGTAATTTTTTCGACCTCAAAAAGTGTGATCGGCAAATATATTTGATTAACTTTGCTATTTGATTGCTTTGATATCGAACACGGAAGTGAACACAATTTGTCTAAATAGTCTGATAGGGTTTCAAATAAGTTTATCATGTTTGATCGTTTTTGAAAACTACTTCATTAAAATCTTACCTTTAAAAAAATATTTCTGAGACGTCTGTAGAGGAAAAACTAATCTTTCGATCAGAAATCGTATTGTAAAAATAGAAAATATCAAAATAATATTTATTACAGATAAATATCTGGTTGCTATAGAATCATACACAGCAAAATTTGAAATAAAATAATTTTGTCTGAAAGTATCATCAAATTAATAGTGAGAGAGGGGCACACATATATACCAAACACACAAATTCAACAAATATACATCAAATCAATTATGCCAATTTTTTGGAATCATGATAAATAAAGTGATACCACCTAAAGAAATACACTCGAGTCGTTCACATCGGGGTGATAACAACTTCTGCTAGCGATATTGCATGCTGGTTGCTTACGATAAATATTGTAAGCAACCTATTTCTATTTTTCTTCAGATTTTAATTTTTATAAAAAAATAAATTTCAAAATAGAAAAGAGTTGTAACAACTGTAAATAAATTTTTGAGTCACTAGCGCTTTCGCACTTGATACAACTCTTTTCTATTTTGATTTTTTTTTATATATATTTCATAATGACTGCAAACATCCTATATACCATCTCTAAATTATAATTTTTGGTTTATTATTTCCAATATATTGACAAAATCAACAGTTGTGAAATGACATAATAAAGAGGATCATGTACAACATAATAAAATTATAAATTAATTTAAATTAACCATAAAAATAAAATCAGAGGAAAAAAGCTGTATGCTGCACGCGATAAAAGTTGCCTTGGTGTGACAGAGTGTATCGCGTATCGCAAGCGATAAAAAATGTAGAACATGACTCAGGCATTAACCTCGTCTAGTGGTTAAATTCCACTCAATTTTTTTTATATATAAAAAAATGACTAAATGATACAAAATTCAAACCGCGGAGTTTACCAATGAGAATGAACCCAAGGCAAATGAAAAGGAAACTGGTCCTAATATAAAAATCAAACAAGTAGATTGTAATTTTATAAATATATTTTATTTTTTTCATAAATCTAAAACTCTAATGTTATAATGTTTGAACTATATTTCAATACAATGCAAAAATATTAATCCGGGGGCCATTTCATAATAAACTACTAGTTAATATTACTAGTTTTGCACTTGTATTTTGTACGAATTCTTGACACATGTATAACGAAACCATACAACATACACGTACAACACTAATAATAACTTCTAGATTAATGTGATAATGGGCTCCAGGGAGAATAAATATAGCCACAACTGCTGCACAGTGGGTACAGTGTCCAGATTTCGAATCCCCTCGTGGGAGAACATGCTTCTCATTAATATGGATTAGGTTCAATTAATTTAACCAGAATAATGTATATAAAAAAAAACACTCCACTTTGAAGTGATTTTGAGGCCAGAAATATCTCATAAGGACCCGAAGAAGTGCAGCACAGCTTAGTGAAAGCTCTTTCTACTCCAATTATTTTAATTTTGAAAATAAAAATACTATACTATTAGAAATAATGATTAAACAGGATTATCCAAGGATTACTGAATGAAGGACTACTTATCATATGACCCAGACATTGTAAGACTGAACACACCACATTTTGGTGAAAATCATATAAAACTGAACACAATTTTCACTTTTTGTTCCATATTTGCACATGTTTGGAGAGTTTAGCCCCCCCATAAATATATGATTAGATTCTTACTCATAAACAAAATCGGACACCCTGAACTAAAAAAACGCCTCTCTTAATCTTGGTGAACCTAACCCCGCCATTTTGCATTCCAGCGCCCTTAATAACCAAGAGGTAGATTTGAGGGTTGGGAGGGGATTAAAGTATTTACATTTATTGAAATATGAAAAATTCATCCACTGTAATCACACAAACAAAACTTAGCTCTATTGAAATGTACAATACCAGTATTACTAATTAGTTTATTATTTACAACTATTATAATTAGGAAAGAAATATTAAATACAGTGGTGGATGGACATTCACAAGAAATAAAAGTTGGATCTCAATCAAATCAACCATTTTGAATCTTAGGGACAATTTTTGAATTTATTTTCTACTTTAGTAGATCCACCTGTTTTACCAGGCGCTTTATCGACATGACCCGTTATGTCGCGATGAAATGTAGCCTATAACACTCTCAGGCCCATAAATTATCTCTATGCAAAAAAAAAAAAAAAAAAAAAAAAAAAAAAAAAAACATATCGCCCTGATGCTGCGTGAAAGAAAGACAAACAACACAGAAACAAACGTAATATGAGTAAGTGAATCAGTCAGTATACCAGAGTTGACACAGCGTATACGTTGAGTATACGCTGTGGTAAGTAATATGAGAGTTGTGACAGGAGAAATGAGCTTTGATTACCAATAAGCAGGAGAGGCAACGTTGTCGCCGTTACTTTTCCATTTATGGCAAAGTGTACGCTGTGTCAACTCTGGTATACTGACTGATTCACTGACTTAAAATCTACGTATACACTGTCTCAACTCCAGTGTACTGACTGATTTACTGACTCATAATCAACGTATACGCTGTGCCAACTCTGGTATACTGACTCATAATTAACGTGTACGCTTTGTCAACTCTGGTATACTGACTGATTCACTGACTCATAATCAACGTATACGCTGTGTCAACTCTGGTATACTGACTGATTCACTGATCATAATCAACTTATACGCTGTGTCAACTCTGGTATACTGACTGATTCACTGACTTATAATCAACGTATACGCTGTGTCAACTCTGGTATACTGACTGATTCACTGATCATAATCAACGTATAAGCTGTGCCAACTCTGGTATACTGACTGATTCACTGACTCATAATCACCGTAACTCGATGAAGACCAAATTCTTTGTTCTAGGCACATTAAGAGGGCCAACTCGCATTGATCTGTTAATAACATAGTTTCAACTGTAATAGCGCACATTTCTCCGAAAGTTTCGGATCGTAGCGTCCAGACTTCAGCATTTACGAGTGCTGCTGAAAGAACTACGATCCGTACGACCGACGTGGATAGGTGTCAACTCTATGCAGTGCCGGGGGTTATTAAAAAAGGCGTTAACTAGGGAGGCTAAAGTAAAAAAAAAGGGGGAAAATAGTGTTGGTAATTGAGGATAATTGTTTCCCCAGAAGAAAGAAGGTTTCTGATAACAAAAAAAGGACTAAAAATATTTTTTCACTTGAAAAAAAAAAAAAAAAAAAAAAAAAAAAAAAAAAAAAACGACATAGTGTAGTGTCTGAAGAGATCCATAAAATGTATGAGTATTTTGGGAAACTTTCATTTGATACAACAAAGTTTGCTCAAATTTTCTTTCCTTAGGTTAAAAATAATTCCTAATGGTATATGTACTAGGTATATATCAAATTTTAAAAGGATTTTTTACACGCGAACATTATCCATCCCAGATTAAAACATAATTTTAAATGGAAAATAATTTTTAAATGAACTCAAAAAAATATGAACATGAAAAATAAAATCACACCAGAAAAAAATTGAAAAAGAAAGATGAATATCTATAAGTGTCTTTTGTTAGGGTTCCGTACCAATAAAGCGCCAACGAAACCCCTCTACTAAGCCTACAGATGAATCTTTTTCTTTATCAAACAAAATAAAGTAAATGAAGGGTAGTAGAACATGTGATTATTTCACAGGAATAATTAACGTGCGCAAACCCGTCCAAAGTTTTGCACACATATTTATGTCCCGCTTAATTCTAATATTGTGATTCTAGGAATACATCAACAATCATCATAACTTCTCACTTTTATTTATACACTTGCGTGCACAAAAACTGCATAACTCATTTTTCTTTCAAATAAGCTCTCTATCTCTGTATTTATACTAAGCAGAATGTTGTAAGATATGAATTCTGAAAGAAAATATTCTCAACTTTCTAAAGGATTCTTGAATTGTGTTAATACCCCCCATTCAAAAGCCTGAAAATTCACTTTTCTCATAGTGTGTCAGAAAGGTAGCAAAAATTTCAGATTGGTCAGGAGCTTCTACGGACGAGAGATGTGGCTATAAGTGAATAGACTGTGAGGCGAAGACTCAAGGAAGCCAACCTAACACCTAGGAGACCAGCAACGAGTCTTGTTCACCGTAGCACACCGAGCTCGACGCTTAAGATTCGCTCGTGAACACATCAATTGGACTGAAGAGCAATGGGGCTGTGTTCTCTTTACTGATGAGAGTAGGGTGTGCTTATATGGCAATGATAGGAGAGGAAGAGTGTACAGAAGACGAGTGAGCGATATTTGCAATGTTGTAGCAAAGAAACAGTAAGTTTTCGAGGTGGTTCCTGTATGATCTGGGCAGGAATTTTGCTTCAAGGTAAAACAGAATTGGTTTTCATCCCCCGCGGTGCCAACAGTGGACTAACAAGTGAACAATGCGTTCAGGATATACTGAAGGAACATATTGTACCCTTTGCACCTGTTATTGGCGAAAATTTTGTCCTCGTGCAAGATAATGCACGCCCTCACACAGCAATCTGTGTCAAGAGAATATCTGAACCTGGTGAATATTGAGACAATGGATGGGCCTGCTCTCAGTCCGGACATGAACCCAATTGAACATCTTTGGGATCTATTGAAAAGAGCTATTAGTGCAAGGGATCCAACTCCCAAAACCGTCGCAGAGCCGAAGAACGCCCTTAGTGAAGAATGGGAACGATTTCCAGAAGAAACTGTTGTTTCCCTGATCCATTCAATGCCAAATCGGATGAGAGCAGTAATAAGAGTCAGAGGAGACAATACCAAGTACTGATTATTTCAAAGAACACAAATTAACAATACATTCCGTGTGATTTTTTACCTTTAGCATTGATGAGTTTTCACCCTTTATAGCAAAAGTATTTTTTTAGGCTTTTTAATGTGTGGGATTACAAAATGGAAACTTTTATTTGAAAGTTGAGAATATTTCCTTTTAGAATTCATATCTTACAACATTCTGCGTAGTATAACAACAGATACAGGGGGCTTATTTGAAAGAAAAATGAGTTATGCATTTTTTGTGCACGCAAGTTTATTTTACTTTCTGGGCTCAGAAGAGTAATCAATAGAATCTTGACAAATCACAATCAGTATTTTCTGCGCAAAAACACATTTTGTCTTCTTATTATCATGGTTTAAAACTGAATATTTTGATTTGAGCATGATTCAAATTATGCAGTTGGATTTGAATCACTTGAATGGTTGGATTTGAGCGTGATACAAATCCTGCAGTTGGATTTGAATAATTGAATAGTTTGATTTGAGCGTGATTCAAATCCTCCTGCTAGCCAGCGTCTATGGCACGTTGAATACACCAGTTACCGTTAGATCACTGAAGTTAAGCAACGTCCGGGCGTGGTCAGTACTTGGATGGGTGACCGCTTGGGAACACCACGTATCGTTGGCTTTTTCCGGCCCAACCCAGGCTGGGTGAGGTCAATGTGGGTAGCTGGTTTGTAAGTTTCCAGCGAATGGAAGGTAAAACCCCCGTCTTGAATGACCAATAGATGTTAGAGACGTTAAGCCAAATTAAAAAAAAAAAAAAATCCTCCTGCAGTTGGATTTGTCGCTTGAAATCGCTCGCCGTAGCGTGAGTTTAAAGTCACCCGTACTCGCCTCCAAAGGACGACCTCTCTCATCAGTGATTGCAATCGTTGTGCAGATGCCATGAACTTGGCTACGAATAGTAGTGCCACACCCAGTTAATTCACTCAACCTGTATCTATTATTCAAAGTGAACACTGTTTACTCTGCCTTCTGAGGCAGAGTAACATTTCCTGAAATGTTTAATCTAAACCCCCTCAAACACTTTTTAATTACTCGACATTAAACAAATAATTTATTAATTATTATAAAAACATATTTTTGTTTATATTACAGGAATATTATTGAAAATAAAAATAATTTACAATTTACATTTCTAGTAAATACAAAATTAACCATCATCACCGTAAAGAGAAAAATGGGTGACTGTCAGGCATGATGCATGAAGGTAAGCGGAATCGAAATTAGGAAGTAACTGACGCGTCTACATGATGTTGCCACATTTAAATTGCTGAAAAATTGTACAATTTGAGGAAAAAATAAAGCGATTTCTATCCAGCTCAAAATTATGAATTTGAATTATATGAGGGGGGGGGGCAAATATACATATTACCGGCAATGTATGAAATCTGTCATTCTATATAATGCCTACAAAGAGTAGTCAATGTATGGAAAAAAAGAATATTTCATACATTGACTAGGCATTCTATAGAATGGCCAAGACCGTTTTATTCAAAGTATATTTACAAGGTTTTGCCTCGCATTGAAAACTTCTCCGCATCAAGAAAGTAACTTTACAGACGCGCATTCTATACTATGACTATATAATGACTAACTAGGTAGTCATTATATAGAATGCCTAGTTATTTCATAAAATGACTAGGCAAAGTGTAAAATAAAGGAATTATTTAATACTTTGACGAAAAACGCCCGCATTCTATAGAATGTCTGAATTATACACATTGACGGCACAACATACACAATGCGTACGTTTGACCGAAACTTGGCCTGACACTGGCTTTTGCATAGATTCACATAGTCTTTTTGTCAAAAAATGAATAATTATTCCCTTTGCTATATTAAAAATCATTGCCACTACAGTTGAGTCTTCTATCCAAATTAAGAAATTCTTGTTTTTCCCCTTCGATTTTAAGACGAACAATTATTATTCCTCTTGAAGTCAACTTTTCTCCCCATTTCTGGATTCAGTGGTAGAAATATATTGCTATGAGTTAACAAATACCTATATTACATATAAAATATAGGCATTTGCTTAAAATGTAGTGACTGATTGAGATACTCAAAATTTCTTAGCTATCCAATTCGCGGATAGCTTTGAATTTTTTTTTTCGGGTTATTTTGGGGATTTCATTTCAATATTTCAGTCTCAGTCTTTTTGGACAATAATGTTAAGTGTTTTTTTTTTCTTTAGCAAGAAGACCATTGATTCACCCCTGATGGGCGGTTGAAACAAGGTCGTAGAAAAGCTAAGTCAGTGTGAATGGCACGTTGAATACAATAGTTCCCATAGGATCACTTAACTTGGTAGATAAACTCGTAGGTTTGAATCCTCATGAACTGTCTATTGCCGGTTCAACCCAGGCTGGTTTGTAAGTTTACAAAACAAGGGTAAAACCACCGTCTCGAATACCTTAGATGTTAAAGTGAAGTTACCTTAGATGTTAGAGTGAAATGAAGCAAAAAAAAACAACTAATTGTGTGTTTTGTATGTACGATAAACTTACACTGAACCCCTCAAAATTTCTGGGTCGGGGAGGCATTCCCCATTTTCTCTCCTCTCCTTAAACTCCGCGGTTTGAGTAAATTCCAGACAAAGGCTGATACAGGTCTCCAGTGGTGGAGGGGGGGGGGCGATCAGGGCTCCAAATTATGAGGATCACGGAAGTCAGTAGTGTATTTATTAACACCAAATTTGGGAAAAGTGTTTCGACGTTCAATTTTCTCAGGTCTGGGGGGGGGGGAGAAGATCGCCCCCCATGTATCCGCTTCTGGTTTTAGACTAATCCTCCAAATAAGCGGTAGTTCCGTGGTTATTCCAAGGGGAGGGGTGTATAAAATTAGACGTATTTCTTGTGGAACTTAGCCACGAAAAAAGGGTTAGGAAAATGAATGATAGTTTAAATTATTATAAAGATTTAATTTGTACACAAACAATTTCAAAATTAAACAAGACATATTCGGCTTACATTGCCGTAGAGTGAAGAAGAAGAAAATCTGTCCCTCCTACCTAATTTTTTTTTGTAAATAAATCAGTGGCGAATGTGAAGAATATCGATATCTTATGACAAATGGAATGAGTGTTGACCTTCTTGAGCTGCAGTTCTCAGTTTGTCTTTCATAACTTCTATAGAGGAATAGTCTGGTAGTTTTAAATAGTTTACACATGTCATCACAGATGGTAAGAATCCGTCAGGACCCAAATCAGATTCAAATGTTTTTCGTACTATGGTCAGTGGTGGTGAGAGTGCTCGGAAACCTGAAGACAAAATAAAACCATTCGTCATTTATTTCTCCAGACTCTAAATAGTAAAATTTGCTATTTAAAATTGACTCTAAATAGTAAAATTTCGGCAGACAATAAACTAACAGATTTTTAATTCAATTTTTGCATTATACGTACCTTGAAGCGAAAAATATAAAATTTTAAGAGGGGTATTTATTTAAGCACAATAAAAAAGTCGATTAAATTAAATGAATTTGGATATGATATTTAGGATATTTGCAGTCATTATGAACTATAAATCTTAATAAAAATGTTTTGTATCAACTACTCGTAACAACCGAAAGCGCTCGTGACTCACCAATGTTTTTGCAGTTGATACAAAAAGAAATATCGAGATTTATAAATTAAATGAATCATTTCGATATCTGTTGCCCTTCTCATAAATTTATTTGTATAGGATTCAATCTCCCAACACTTACCTCCCACAGGAAGTCGAGGCGAACCAGTCACAAATTGTAAGAAATCCCGTTGCTCATCACTGTTGTAGCAAGACAAGACATGGAACAAATATTTGATAGCTTTGGACGTATGTGTGTACCCATGATCGATACGACAACACTCAATGAGAGTTTTGATATCCCAAGAACTGCCACCTGTCGAAACGAAATCAAAACTACATTGAACATCTGGGGAAATAGTTCATGTGGTCAAAATATGAAGAATCAATCGCTCGTGTCCAGAAATACACTTCAATTTAAATTTATCGGTGCAGAGTTCCTCCCCCCCCCCCTAAAAAAAAAAAATATTAATAGAGATTCCTTTGTTCACAGAACCAAGTGAGGTCTGGTTTTACCACTACCATTTTTCTTCAAACGTCTGTTTTTTCCAGGATAACTCTCAAAAACCTTGTCCGATTTCACAGGACTACTAGTACCGCTAATTCCATCACCACCTCACTTAAAAATGATCTTCTTTATAATTAAACACACAAAAAAAAAAGTTTATGTCATGAAGGTGGATAAAATCGGTTACGATCGGAGCCAGCATTCCACCCAAAAATCAATTATACCTATTGTGTATTTTAGTTTACTTTGTAATATTTAAATTATTGTTGTAACTTATGCTCTTTTTAGGAGTTACGTAAGTAACTTGGGATTATGTATGTCTATTGTATAAGTAGAATAAATAAAAAATATTATTATTATTAAAAAAAAAATACCTGATCCACAGAAAACATATTCCAATTCTTCAGGATAAAACATATTCAGCTGGGCTAGAGGAAACACACACTCGAATCCTTCTCGGAACGATTCCATTTGTCGTGCAATACCTTCGTATAGGTACCAATGTACCACAAGCTGAAAGAATAAAACCAACAGTTAGATTCAACATTGAAGGGAGACTAATGCACGACGATGCACCTGAGCAGCTGAATCTGAGCATTAGCTAATGTTCCAATTACGAAAGTTGACGACCTACCTGAGCAGTTGAATCTGACCATTAGCTAATGTTCCAATTACGAAAGTTGACGACCTACCTGAGCAGTTGAATCTGAGCATTAGCTAATGTTCCAATTACGAAAGTTGACGACCTACCTGAGCAGTTGAATCTGACCATTAGCTAATGTTCCAATTACGAAAGTTGACGA
>CM022884.1:13949488-13970582 GCA_012654025.1 Pachypsylla venusta
AATTTGGAGACTAGTTGAGACTAACTTTCTTACTAACCTGTTGCAACCAGTTGGGCAGATTTCCTATCTTTATCTTTCAAGTACCTGTTTAAATTGGGTTCAAATTTGGAGACTAGTTGAGACTAACTTTCTTACTAACCTGTTGCAACCAGTTGGGCAGATTTCCTATCTTTATCTTTCAAGTACCTGTTTAAATTGGGTTCAAATTTGGAGACTAGTTGAGACTAACTTTCTTACTAACCTGTTGCAACCAGTTGGGCAGATTTCCTATCTTTATCTTTCAAGTACCTGTTTAAATTGGGTTCAAATTTGGAGACTAGTTGAGACTAACTTTCTTACTAACCTGTTGCAACCAGTTGGGCAGATTTCCTATCTTTATCTTTCAAGTACCTGTTTAAATTGGGTTCAAATTTGGAGACTAGTTGAGACTAACTTTCTTACTAACCTGTTGCAACCAGTTGGGCAGATTTCCTATCTTTATCTTTCAAGTACCTGTTTAAATTGGGTTCAAATTTGGAGACTAGTTGAGACTAACTTTCTTACTAACCTGTTGCAACCAGTTGGGCAGATTTCCTATCTTTATCTTTCAAGTACCTGTTTAAATTGGGTTCAAATTTGGAGACTAGTTGAGACTAACTTTCTTACTAACCTGTTGCAACCAGTTGGGCAGATTTCCTATCTTTATCTTTCAAGTACCTGTTTAAATTGGGTTCAAATTTGGAGACTAGTTGAGACTAACTTTCTTACTAACCTGTTGCAACCAGTTGGGCAGATTTCCTATCTTTATCTTTCAAGTACCTGTTTAAATTGGGTTCAAATTTGGAGACTAGTTGAGACTAATTGCAACCAGTTGGGCAGATTTCCTATCTTTATATTTCAAGTACCTGTTTAAATTGAGTTCAAATTTGGGGACTAGTTGAGACTAACTTTCTTACTAACCTGTTGCAACCAGTTGGGTAGATTTCCTGTCATTATCACCAGAGGATCTTGAAGCTGTCGACTTGCTTTTGCACAAATCTTACAATTTACAAAATTCGATTGACTCAATAGGGGCGTACTATGTACCGGAATGTAGAGACTACACCAGTATCGGTTGATGGCGTTAAGAACACGAAGAAGCGTTAGAACAGGGAGACAAGCGTCTGAAATAGTGACAGAGGGCGGAAGAGTTTCGCTGAGATAAGGCTCTAAAGGAGATTTTGAAAGTGGTACTAGACCTTCAGACCAAATTTCATCGGTTTTTCGTTTTGAAGAAGATTTTCCACTGGAACTTTTTCCTGAAAAAAAAGGAAATGAAAATGTTTGTTACTACCGAGACATTCAAAGTTCGCTTACCGATTAAAAATTTTCATCAAAATCGCGAAAAGGCCCTCATTTTGCTAATGCTTGCCGCTATTGTCCTCAGAAGACAGTGTTAATCCAGAGACATAAGTAGAAAAATCGAAAAACCTTTCTCAAATTTCTAACAAAAAGATACCTCTCTGGTGCAAGAAGAGGCAAGCTCAATTTGTCGAGGCAGGCCGTATAAACGTAACCTCACGATACCAAAAATAGTTAGAAAGGACCATCGTGTAGATCTGGAGGTTTCAGCAAAGGACCATCAATTTTTTTAAAAAATAACCTCACATCCACCAATTTGCTAACCATACCAAAAATAGTTAAAAAGGACCATCGTGTGGATCTGGAGGTTTCAGCAAAGGACCATCAATTTTTTTAAAAAATAACCTCAGATCCACCAATTTCCTTACCATACCAAAAATAGTTAGAAAGGACCATCGTGTGGATCTGGAGGTTTCAGCAAAGGACCATCAATTTTTTTTTTTTAAAAAAACCTCACATCGACCAATTTCCTAACCATACCAAAAGTAGTGAGAAAGGACTATCGTGTGGATCTGGAGGTTTTAGCCAAGGACCATCAATTTTTTTTAATAAAAAAAAAACCTCACATCGACCAATTTCCTAACCATACCAAAAGTAGTTAGAAAGGACTATCGTGTGGATCTGGAGGTTTTAGCCAAGGACAATCAATTTTTTTAAAAAAAAAAATAACCTCACATCGACCAATTTCCTAACCATACCAAAAGTAGTTAGACAGAATTATCGTGTGGATCTGGAGGTTTTATCCAAGGACCATCAATTTTTTTTTAAAAAAATAACCTCACATCGACCAATTTCCTAACCATACCAAAAGTAGTTAGACAGGACCATCGTGTGGATCTGGAGGTTTCAGCCAAGGACCATCATTTTTTTTTTAAAATAACCTCACATCGACCAATTTCCAATCTTTTTTCTTCAATAATTATTCTGCTGTATACTGATGATTTGGAGCAAAACTAACAAATGTCGAACGATCATTTCAAAGATTCATTGTCAAATTCAAATTTGCGACCCAATTAACATTTGATATTTTAGGAATCTCGCAAGTCGCGTGTGTTGACACTTACCTTTTCTAGACGAGACAGCCACTTGATTACTTGACGATGACCCTGAAGATTGACCTTTACTGTTAGACTCTGAAGCATTCTCTTCAACAACAGGTCGATAGTAGATCGTATGACTTTGGACCCAAACACTCGCTGAACCGAGGGGTGCTTCGGATTCAGTATCTGTTTCACAGCCAGCGTCGGCATGTACAGCCGGTGAAAATTGTCGTATTGCTTGATAAACAGTCATATTGTATGGAAGAATATGATCGCCGATGAGAAATTGTAATTTATGACGAGCACCTTGTGCGATCACAACAGCCGCCTGAAAATTGAGGAAATAAATTATAATATTACTGTTACAAGACAAGAAGGGGCTGTGTGGGGGAGTTTCTGAGCTTGTCCCGTCGTTTCCTAGGCACATATACGTAAAGCTACGAACCGAGTCGACTGCAAGGGTTTTTGATCTGTAAACACGAAAACTATACTGGAATACCTAAGTGTTGTGTCATATGATGGAATTATTTATACTTTCCTTATCCTATAAAAAGGAAAGTATTAAAGTGGGCTAAAATTTTCGATGAATCCAAATGTCAAGTTTCAGCCAATGTTTGGGGTTCATAAGTTTTGGCCACTTAAACTTTGCCATGTATGTTCTTTTTATATTTGTGAAGGACGGGCTACGAAACTTTTAGTTGAAATCTAATTTAACAGTGGTGGGTTTTTGCATTTTCTTAACAAATTTCACGAATGCTGCGTAAATAGCAAAGGAAAGAGCTAGAAATTTAAAATTCGGCGCTGGCGTTTTTGCCACTTTCTGTAATCCTGCGAGAAATGCAGGTGAACACGACACGCAACTGTTGCCTAAAATTGAAGCTACTCTTTTATATTCTACAATTTTCGATATTTTGTCCATATTTACACGGACTCCGTTCTACTTCCATAAGGCGCACTTTTGCCGCTTATCGATGATACACATGAATGAAATTTGTTATTTACATCTCACTTGGGGGGGGGGGGGGGGGNGGGGGGGGGGGGTCGGACGTTACTGTCAGTCATATACAAAATCTTTTGTATTTAGAAAGAAAGAAAAAAAAAAAACAGGAAAATTACAAAACTCTACAGAGTGGACTTGGATAAAATTTTTGTCACACATGAAAACTTACCAAAGTGTCATCAATTTCTTCTTCTGAATTATCATCATCGGACTCGGTTGAATCTTTGTCGCGAATCCTACCATATCCTCGTACAACTAAATATCGTTCTATTGCTTGCACCAAAGCGAGTGGATCTATTTTGACCGTGCCGCCTTTCCATTGTTTGAGAGTTGTACACGATGGGTGCCGTTGAAGATGACACTGAAAATAGAAACGGAAGTGTAAATAATGTGGGACCACATTTTGACATGATGAGTTTTCGGTCTATTATTTTCAATACAAACTTTGGAATCGTACAGGGGAAAAAATACTCCTGCCTTTAATTTGATATGTCACATTTTTTTGTTTGGGTCAAACAATTTAAGGATCTTGCAAAAACTTGTAAATTATCAAAATAAAGAATTCAGTTGAATAGTCAATTGTATGTGGAATTTATTGAAAAGAAATTGAATATTCAATGAAAAAATGCATAGTTCTACTACTTATATGTACTTTTCGTGTCCATCACGGAAAGTGATGTTGGTGGAAGGGTTGGGTATAAGGGTTGCATATTATGCTACTTTGAGGACGCCGGACAAGATGTTCATAATCCCGTCCCCTTCCATGTCCTTCAATAGTGGTAAATATCTCAAATTCATGAGGCTGAAATTCAATGAGTTGACTGGGTTTGAACTCATGCCCTGCTATTTACCAGTTAGCCCGTCTTACCACTACATTACCAACCCATATGGTTCTACTAAAGAAAGCGTCCTCACGATGTCCGGTTCTACGCACCAGGTCGACCTGGAACGTCTACCATCACAATTCCAGTCAAGGGCCATCAAAATCTTTTCAGTAAACTCATATTAATCTGTTTCTACCATTTTAATTAATCATGCTTCTATAACAAAGATGACCTTGAAGTATCCCGAATGTCAAAGATTTCATGGAGGTTTTCATGACATGACCACTTTGATCTTGTACAACTTTGGTCAGAATATTGTTTCTGTATCTCGAACAGGATCGGAGATATTTGACTGTTCTATTAATACTGTTCTATAAAATTACTCAGCCTTTAGTTCAAATTACGAGAGTTGAGATATAGGAGAAATACACTGTGTAGAAATATGGAGACAGGAGGAGAGGCAAATTTGCCGCTGTTACTCCTCAATACATGGCAGGACGAACCGCTAGCATCATTTATACAATTTACAAACTTTTTGGGGGCAACTCTGTAGCCATAGTCACTCATTGCGATATGCTAGTTGTTGTGGTGTTCCTCTTAAAATCAAACCATCCTCCATTTCTAGATTCAGGTTTGGAAAAATGGTAGAAATCGATTGCTATGAGGTTTCCGAAAAGGTTTTTGATGGTCCTTGGCTGGAACTGTGATGGTATGCGTTCTAAGTCGTCCTGGTACGTAGAACCGACCATCGTGAGGACGTGATATGCCAGTCGCAAATTAGCTCATTTTGAGGTAGCGACACCTGTTGTTAACTTATCCGTTTGGAGGCAACTACCCTGTGTCAACTCTCGTGATTCAAACTATGGTAGACATTTTCTATTATTCTGGGCACAACTACAAAGCTTCCACAATCCTCACCTTCAACCGGGGGAGGAAACAAAAGACTTCTTACTTACTTTCAGTTGATGGGTATTGAAAAACTTTAACGCGGTAGTAGATCCTGTTCCTGCTGGTAAGTCATGCACTTTGACTGGTAGTTGTTCCAACTGACTGACACAGCCGTTCAATTTGGCCACAAGAGCCGCTAGAGATTCTCCATTGCATTCCTTTTCATCAACAATCACATTGGCTTCCAACTGAAAACGGATCGACATAATTATTAGCGGCGTTATCAGAGGAGGAATTGTTCCACTGGAACCGTGTGCAACAAAAACACATTTATTTCTATTCCTAGAGTTGCATGGGCTAATAGAATATATCCCCCCCCCCCACACACACAAAAGACCTTCTTCAGGATATTTTTAAAGAACAGGGGAAAAATTAACCCTTTACCCAGATCGATAATAAAGCCATGATACTTACGGTCTTATGATTATAAGTTATACGTTCCACGACAACCAACTCCAACCAAAGATCATCACTACCAGCAACACGTCAATTGTTATTCACTACCCTTGTCACAGCTTTTCGGAGCATCTACCAGTCGGCCTGCTTCAAATGACTGAAGTTAAACATCCGGATCCCCCAGTATACCCCAAAGCTTTCAATTACAGGAATTGGCGATTAGACATGACTGAGTGCAACTGCTGTTGCTACTTACGGGACATTTAGCGAAAACATGCAAAAACTTTCGAATTCTCGAATATCGATCATCAGCTCCTTCGGTAATGTCCACCCGTGTAAGATATAGCAGTAGAGTCTTGACCAGTCCAGAATGGTTCACCTCAAATGGCGAAATGTCAGACGTTAGAACAATGTCTCGAAGATCTTTCAGTGCAGGCAGAGAATCCTCACTCTGGAAAAGTAATGAGACACAAAAAAGAGTTAGATTTGAAATTTCAGAGATATTTATTGGTGTGTCCGATGGTAACTAGAAATGATACGTTCTCACGATGGCCGATTCTATGCACCAAGACGACCTGGAGCGCATAATAACATTACATTTCCAGAGAAGGAAGGGTCACCAAAATCTTTTCGGTAAACTCAAATCAACTTGTATCTACCATGTTTTCCAAAAATTAATTTAGAAATAGGAAGATTTTGGAAGGAGCATTGCTTTGGAAGGAGAATTGCTACAACAATCGGGGGGATTCCTTCGGGCCCGGACTTCCAAAGGGTCCGAAATTGTCTTTTTGCTTCAGGATGTGTTATAAATATGCATAGCATAAATAATGATTCTGTCATGTACAAAACTGAATTTAGAAATGGGGAGAACAGTTGATTATAAGAAAAACACCGCTACAACAACAAAGTAGGATTTGTACAATGTACAAATCACTCAATAGTGGCATCATCGTGTCCGATGGTAGCCAGATGTATAATACTTCAGCTCTAAATATTTTGGAGGCGAATAATTGACATGAGCCACCCTAGAGTTTTCCATGTCAATATGAACTCAGTATGAAGTACTGAATCAAAATAACATACCCGGGTTTTCCTGAGATATGGAGAACAAGTGTGCCCTCAACTCCATCGTCTAATACGGCCAGCATATTTTGTAAGTATTCTTTACATCTACAAAATATCATATAACGGTAACAAATGTTTTACCTGATTTTCCAGTTTGTTGATTGAGTTGGTGAGTCGAGCGAGAATGTTAACGGCTGGATGTGAATGGTCCGCCCCACCAATTGAATGTTTGGACGTGTCGTAATTTTCTAAAAATGTTGAAGCCCGTTCTCTCACCCAAGCACGTGCTTTTTCTTTGTTGCCAGCACTTAAATTTGAACTACTTGCACATTTGGATAAAGCAGCCGAATCCTGAAATGAGACGACGAGAGTAGTGATATTAAAATTGAACATACAAGTTTTTAAGGAGTTATTCGCTGAAAACCATTTTGATCGAAGCTGCCAATTTTTATAGCGTCTCCTTCTTTCTGAATGAATGATTCCCTAGAAACTAAAGTGAGGACCAAAAGAATCACTTTGCTATCAAGCAATGATATTATTATTTGAGGAATTTAAGAGAGCTGCCAAACAAAACATTTTTAGATAGTGATATGTCCTCTTATGTATTGAAAAGTAATACTGGCCAAATTGCTCCTCCTATTATTGGAGGCTAATAAACGACATGGACTCTCAAAACAATGCCAATCACGATAATTGACTAATAAAAGTCGATTCCGCACAATTAAGTTAGTTACAAGAAAATGAGTTTCAGAACGTTTGTTTCAAAATACCGAAAATTTGATGTCTAAAGTCTGGACATACTGCCCAATGTTCTGCAATCATGTTTTCATTTTGAGTACAAAGGGCCCCTGGGAGAATCTTTGCAGCCTATTCGGTGGAGGTGCTGGGCAAGATAATCATGTCTCATGCTTGCTAATGACACCTTTCTGGACAATTCGGGAATTAATTTGAGATTCTATATCAGATCTTTCCAAATCTTCCTCCCACGTCGGTTTTTATATATTTGGTCTCCTCTTAATTTTATATTCACTTTTAAATAAATTAAAACAAACCACCAAAAGCACTATTTATTTTAATTTATGAAGAAACTAGTTTCGAATCATTCGATTCATCATCAGTTTAGTCGAGTCTAAGGATGGAAGTTGACTGAGTATTTTTCACAGCGTACTGTGTAGGGTCACGTGATGTACTATCAAAATATCTATTGTCTATTTCTAAAACTTTTTGAATATAATATTGTCACTGGCACTATCAATAAACAGTGTTTTCGATAAGTATTTTGTTTTAATTTAATTTATTTAAAAGTTAATATTTTTTTAACACTTATAATTAACATGTTATTCAAAGCTTTAAATCTTAATTTTATAACATGAAAGCAGCAGCAAACTTCTGTTCCCAATTTAAACCTAGATTTTGTGTGCATTTACTCAGCAAAATACAGAACTAGAGGGAACGTTACCTACCTTATGATATGCCCGCTCAGTAGATCTTCCCCATCTGGCGGGATTCAAAGATGCTAAAAAGTTGGTAGTAGCGCCCGCAAATTTTGACTTTGAAGAACTTCTGGTGCCCATGTGACTACTGGATGATGTCGAAACGGTAGCTTTTGAAAAGAAATCGTGCATAGACATGGATGAAGCGCTTGGCGCTTCCGCTACTGCCATATAGGGAGGCAGACAGGGGGTACTCTCATGTTTGGTTTTACGAGACGATGAGCTACGACCTTTTCCGGTACGTTTACGTTTGAGGACGTCGGACAAGCGAATCTGTAAGCATAGGAAAATTAATTATTTTTTTAAAAGCTTAGGAAAAGTACCTTTGTAAATTAAATTAAATGATAATAAATGATAAATATTTAAAACAAACAATTTGTTACAAAAAATACTCTCAAAACATAGATTTCAAAATTTTTTTTTTATCAAACTACAAATAAAATAAGAGTCACGAGCGCTTTTGTCTGGTGATATCGTGACAGACGAAAGCGCTCGTGACTCGTATTTTATTTGGAGTTTGATACAAAAATAATTTTTGAAATCTATATTTCACAATGACTACAAACATCCTACATAATTTATCTAAACTCAATTACTCTCAAAAAGTTCTAGCCAACGAACTTGGTCTCCATATCAATGGCGCGGCTGTATAAAAGCAAACTAACCATGTTTAAATAAATTCATTGATTAATGACATTATCGTGTCTGATGGTAGACTTGGTAGACATATGTGTGAGACTGCATATCTAGGCCCTCAAGATGGTTGGTTCTTCGCACTGGGGCCCTTTGGCACGGCCAAAGATCATCAACACCGTTCCGACAACTCACTGTGTTTTTCTTCCGTTGGAGCTGTTCATCCCAGCCGTGCTGCTTCAGATACTTCTTCAAATAGCTGGTATATAAATCTTGGCTGAACCTTGAAGTATCTGATCGTTGTCCTCTATGTATGCTGGCAGCTCATGATGTAATTGTAAATCTTGAGCAGCCAGCAACTATCCATCAAACCTAACTAATCTAGAGCCGTCAGCATTATGGACACATCCTGTTGGAGAGGCCGTCTTTCTTGGACTGGTGACACAGTGAGAGTCGTTGAGAGCGTTAACAACAACAACTGCATATATAAATAAAAATTGTCTGCTGCTAAAATTTTCAATTGTTATTATACATTTATTCTTGAAGACTGATCAATAACATGAGCTCCCAGAATCCTGTCAATATAATTACGTCAGTAACACAAGAAAATTAGTTTCAAAACATAATGATTTTGCAGAGTTACTTTCTGTGTTATTTTACACCATCAGCTCAGGTGAATTCGAGCGGGTGTATTTTCTCACTCTCACGTAAGATCTATTTTTGTAATGCAAGAAATGAAAACCACTTGACTTTATGTTCTACAATTTCAATGTATTACTCGATACGTGTATTAAAATTGCAGAACATTAATTCAAGTGTTTTTCATTTCTTTTATTTGATAGTTCTACCAAATGTCCTAAAGGTTTTCTTACTTTGATTTATTTTTCCTCATGGAAAGTTAATAAGTCATAACTTATTGCATTACAACAGTAACTGGCTGATAAAGAAGTGTAGAATCTACCAGAAGAGTAATTATATTCACAGCACAAGTCAGTCAAACCAGTTTAAATAAAATCAGAGACAATTTTATTATTATGAGCTTAAATCAAATGTATTCTAACATTAGAGTTCGCGTTTTGGTGAACAATGACAAGAATCAATCTCAAACTGATTCCCTGGATGAGTCAAACGATTCATTTGTCAGTGACTCCAAACAAACTAACTCTCTGGATGATTCAAACAGAAGTGAGACAAATGATTCATTTGTGTGGGACTTGAATCAAACTGACTTCTTGAATGATTATAAAAGTGACTCAGATGTATCTTTTAACCCAACATATAATGAATCAGTGAAGGACAATGCTGTGAAAATGAAGGCGTGTTGGGACCAACTAATGCAAAGTGGAAAATACAAGAACTTTGTGAATCAAAGAAATATTCGAGGTGAGTATTAGGGGGGGGGGGGCATGGAGTCACATGGCCCCCAAATCGCAACTTAAAAATATATTCGGTTTGATAGATGGAATTTTTGACATTGGCTGATATAAAGGGACTTCCAATATGGAGGAAAGTCAAACTGAGGGCGGTTAACCCGAAGTTGACCGCAAAGTTTTGAATTATCTATACTTACAAACAGGCCCACCGAGAGGGGGGAATGGGGGAATCTCCCCAGGCCCGGAGTTTTTTGAGGGGTCCTGAATTCAAAGGTTAAGCTTTTACCACCTCGATTACCTAGTTTATACAGTTTCAAACTTGATTGATTCATTGATCATGATTTGTTATTAATAGAGGCAATTTAACATCATTAGTTTATAGTAGTATATAAGTATACATCATGGATACTTGTACTTATGTTTAGGTTATTTTAGGTTATTGCTTTCGAAAATTCATGGATTTTTTTATAGGGGCCTGTAACTTTTCAGTCCCGGGCCCGGATTTTCTCTTGGCAGCCCTGCTTACTTACTTACTGTCAGGGCCATTTATACCTCAGTCGGTATTTAGCCTCCTCCACAATATTCCTCCATTTCACTCTATCGTGTGCATCGTACTCAGCTGCATTCAGCTCTCTTAGTTTTGTTTTTTACCGTTGTTTTAGTACCAGTAAACATTAAGTTCTCTGATATTAAAGATATAATCAGGGATAAGGTGGACTCAGACCGTGAGGAACTCACTCCTAGTATTATCTTGTAAACATTAAGTTTTCAGGTAGACTACTTTGTCTCAGGAATGAATTGATGTATAGGGTTATTTCCTGTTCCCTTCCGTATATTCTCTGATATTAAAGATATAATCAGGTATCAGGTGGACTCAGACCGTGAGGAACTCACTCCCAGTATTATCTTGTATAGTTAACCTTCCTTTATTCCTCTTTAAATAAACTGGAAATGACGATTTCTAAATCACATTTGGAAAAATGCTAGAACAAATTTGTTATGGGTTACCGATTTTTTTTCTTAGAATGCCCTTGGCTGGAACTTTGATGATATGCGTGTTCTAGGTCGTCCAAAAGACGATAATAGAACCCGTCACACTAGACGCCTCGTTCCAAAATGAAACTGACCACGTATTAGAACGCCACGTAGCCAGCGTCTATGGCACGTTCAATACACCAGTTCCCATTAGATCACTGAATTTAAGCAACGTTCAGCGACGTTGTTCTATGGGGGTGCCTACATGGGTTCGCGCCTTCGTGATGCTGGCTATTTTTCTGGCCCAACCCAGGCTGGGTGAGGTCAATGTGGGTAGCTGGTTTGCAAGTTTCCAGCGAATGGCGGGTAAAATCCCCGTCTTGAATGACCAATAGATGTTAAAAAGACGTTAAGCCAAATTAAATTAAAAAAAAAAAACAATGCCACGTTTACCGTTCGCTGTATGTCGTAGGGTCTTTTGAAATTTGTATCTATCTGTCTACAGATATGAACCAGCTTGACACATGTAACCGTACACAACGTCATTATGTCACACAGAAGATGGAGCACACCACATTCCATTGTAAACTTGATCGACTCATCTATACACAACGCTTTCAAACTGACGATGATGTGAGAAGACAAAATTTGGTCATAGCAACCTTTCTCATAGATGCTACCATCAAGAGAGCTGAGAGAGAACTGGGCTATGGACAGGTATAGGGGGAGAACCAAAATTTGGACGAAATGGTTCACCTTTTTATTTATAATGATAAAACTCAATGTAACGATAGATGCTTCGCTAAATGGACCCCCCCCCCCCAACTATAGGCTGGGTTCTCACAGCGGAAACGGGCATGTCCCCAAGATGCCAAGCGAAGCGTGTTAGTATTGGGATGAAAACTAGCCCACACGGAGTACTTGAGATTCTTTCACTCTTGGGCCTATAAATTCATTATACCTATGAAAAAAAGAACGCCGATGGTAATTATGTCCTTTCTTCACGCAGCAACGCATCTACGTCACTTCTTGTACAAAGATATTATGTAAATGTAGAGTTTTTCTGTTGTAAGACCCAAGTACTCTAATAATATCTTCAATTTTCCAAACCAAATATTTTTATTCTGGTAATACATCACTGATCGCTACTAACTTTTATGGAGCTATACAATCATCCTCACGAGGCTGAGTGCACCCCGAAATTACAAGCATTAAGTCAAGTATTTTTTTTTTTTAATTATTATAAATTACAAGGGTTGGGTGGAAGAGAATTCCTCAGGAATTAACCCCGCCCTTTGAATGAACTATATTAAACTAGATAATCTATATCTTTTCATAATTCTTTCTCTCCTTCTTCTTCTTTCTGTCCTTCCTCTTTTCCGTTTATATTGTTTCATTCAATAAAGTGTAAAAAAAAGTATTTTCCGACATCGGCGGGAATTGAAGTCGGGTCTCTCGCGTGCCATGTCAGTGTGATACCCTCTAGACAAGGAGGACTACTGTACAGAGATGGGACGGAGAGTAAAAGACTACTTTTTATATCTCAGAGGGATCATGCTTCCAATTAGCCAAACAAAACAGACAGAGCTTTCGAGAAAAAGATAAATCAACAAAAAATCATTCACAATAGTTCTCCTAACACTTTTTCAGCATACAACCCATACGTCAACTGAAAATCATCAATTATTCATCTGGCCAACAAAACATCAATTTTCAATCCACTTGGGCGGACAAAAACTTTATCAATTTATTCAAACATGGAACTTATCCGATCAATGGTCGTACGGAATTGATCTTTTAGACTTGCGGCAAGACGAACTTTGTTATTACGTCATCTATCAGGCAGAATTTTCTTTGCCTACATTACAAAATCCAGTGCCCATTCCTGTCGTCCGAGTTACGTTTCTCTATAATATTTCGAAAATTTTGCCTCAACACTTTAGAGTTAACGTCAGTTGTGTCATTGAGGGAAGTACGAGACGTCATTTTGTGAACGACAACGACGAGTTTATTCAATTTATACGTCAGACTTTGACGAGACAGATGGAGTCGAAACGTAGCATATTGAAAAGTATTTTCTCAATATTATAGTTTTCTGGGGTGTGCGACGTTAGGGGAAGCACAAGACGCTATTTGTTTGCAAAAATAAAGAGATGAAATAGAATTTATACGATAGATGGTATTAATGAAAGTGAAATTGAATTTATACGATAGATGGTGTTAATGAAAGTGAAATTGAATTTATACGATAGATGGTGTTAATGAAAGTGAAATTGAATTTATACGATAGATGGTGTTAATGGAAGTGAAAATGAATTTATACGATAGATGGTGTTAATGGAAGTGAAATTGAATTTATACGATAGATGGTGTTAATGAAAGTGAAATTGAATTTATACGATAGATGGTGTTAATGGAAATGAAATTGAATTTATACGATAGATGGTGTTAATGGAAGTGAAATTGAATTTATAAGATAGATGATGTTAATGGAAGTGAAACTGAATTTATACGATAGATGGAAGTGAAATTGAATTTATACGATAGATGGTGTTAATGGAAGTGAAATTGAATTTATACGATAGATGGTGTTACTGGAAGTGAAATTGAATTTATACGATAGATGGTGTTAATGGAAGTGAAATTGAATTTATACGATAGATGGTGTTACTGGAAGTGAAATTGAATTTATAAGATAGATGATGTTAATGGAAATGAAAAATTGTTTAATATTTGAAAATACGACAAAACCATATACAAGAAACTGACAGTGACAAGGATGTTGACATGATAAAAAATAATTAAAATATAACTAAATGTAAACATAAAAACTAAAGTACTTATTCTTTTACAATAAAGACAAGAGTAAGGCGACTCTTATCGGTTAAATTGGGAGATTTCTATTTAAGAGAGAAAAAAAATAACGAACGCAAAAAAATAAAAAAAAAAATAACGGATACATCTTCCCATACACAGACACAATGTCAGGGTGTCTACCAAATCGTCAAAGTGAAATTCCCTGACTTTGCCAGATTTTCCAGTGTAATTTTTCAAGTTATAACACTGACCCACACCTACGTGTTTCACGTTATAAGAGAGTTACCAAATGCTGCACAAAGCAGTTCAAAACAGAAGCTGTTATATATATATGGACAAATAAATTTATTTTTAATTATATTAAACCCCTACCAATAGTGCCCGATGAGAGATTATCTCAAGAGTATCAATATTGGCAATTGTCTAAGAAGTTCAGAAAAAAAGGGCAATACTATTTATTATATTTGTTTTAAACATTATATTGGTAAGAAATAAACATTTCTTACCAACAATGGCACACTCATACAACACGAGAAACGCTAAAGATTTAATACATTCAAGATTAACAATTTTTGGGGAATCGTTTTTGGATAAGGGAATTAAAATCTATAACAAAATGAACAATGTAATCAAAAATATGAATTACAAAGATTTTAAATTATATTTAAAGAATCATCTATTAGATATTGCTCCCTATAGTTTAGAGGAATATAATAATAACTAAAACTTTTTTTCAGCACCTACTAATATCAAATTCAAATCTCTTNAAAAAAAAAAAAAAAAAAAAAAAAAAAAAAAAAAAAAAAAAAAAAAAAAAAAAAAATATATACAAGACAAAATTTTTAGAGGAAAACGATAATAAGCGCCGCAGGCCAATTTTTCAGGAAAAGCATGTTCACGCATAAAATTGGCCATTGAGATAAAAAAAAAAGTCAATTTGAAAAATTCCCTGACTTTTGGCGTTTTTTCCTAAATTCCAGGACTTTTCCCTGACAATTTCAGGTTTTCCAGTCTGGTAGACATACTGAGTGTAGAGATGTCGACGTATCCTAGTCATCTAATCTCTCCCAGAAGGACTTACCTGTGGTGATACTTTGCCTCCTCCGCCTCCGGAAGTTCCAGTCGTTGAACTGGCCACACTGGTTGGATCCTCCGTGTGGAGTGTCACTCCAGATGAAGATGCCGATGGAGCAAAAGAACTCATACGCATATCGGTGGGACTTCGAAGATTCACTGGAAATAGCAATCAAAAACGAAAATTATAGGTATTTCTATAGTAAGTGAAGAACTACTGGAAAACCCTGACATGATACCTGAGTTGCCCCGGAAAGCGGCAGTAGCCAGTCTACGACTTTTAACGGGAAACGACTGCTTGGCTCAACATCTCAACAAAATAAGCTGTAAGGACTCCCCCATCACCTGGCTGTTTGCCCTGCCTTGACCGAATAATACAATTTAGTAGGGAAATATTGGGAGACAAGAAGGAAAATGACTTAATTGTAAAATCCGAGCATTTGAAAACAACATATTAAGGACATATTATGAACTTCACAGCCAACAAGCACACAAAATGATTCACGAGTGATTCTTCACAATTCTTCATTCAAAATGATTCTTCACAGTTCTCAATTGGTACATTTTTTTTTTTTTTAAATAATGAACCATTGGAATAGTCACGAAAAAATCCATTTGTCTGTCATGATGGGCACTCTTGCCACTTAGCGTTGACCGATTTGTATGAAATTTGGTATATAGGTCCCATCTGGGTTCTAATTGTACCATGAAACTTTTGGGTACATTCGATTTTGATTTTTTTCCGTTTTTTCAGCGGTTTTCATTATCAAAAAGATCGCATTTTATTTTATAAAGTTTTACAAATCAATCATCCAACATTCTACAATCTCATTTATGCAATAATAAAAATTTGAATAAAGATCCATGTCTCTAGTCGGGCAATCAATGTCAACAAGAGCCAGCGTCTATGGCACGTTGAATAAAACTGTTCCCGATAGCCAGCGAGGTTTTACCAAGTGGGGGTCCAGTGTCCACGTGGGTTCGCGCCCTCATGATGCTGACTATTTTTTCGGGCCAACCCAGGCTGGGTGAGTGAGGTCAATGTGGGTAGCAGGTTTACAAGTTTCCTAGAGGTGAACCCCCCGTCTCAAATGACCGATAGATGTTAAAGAGACGTTAAGCCCAAAAAAAAAGGAGTCCACAAATTCTATGTATGTTAAGAACTATTATGGTGCTTCACATACAACAGGCTCTTGTTAACAACAGTGTTAACTTACCGCTCGCTGTGCTGTGGATCAAGCTATCGCTCGTATTAAACGAAGCACTGAGAGCCGTATGGAAACTAGTAGAAGAGGGTCCTGCTTGTAACAATGCATCTGCGCTAGACGAAGGAGTGGGCGGAGCTTGTTTTGGTGGAGAAGCACCTAACGCTACAGTGGGATCGGCAAGTTGTTTGATCTGGTGCATGACACCTGTGAAAGAAGTGACGAAAAACAAATATTAAGAGGAAGGTCATTTGTTGTTGTTGTAGCGGTGTTCCTTTTAAAATCAACAATAATGGTAGAAATAGATAGATATGAGGTATCCGAAAAGTTTTTAATAGCTTATGGCTGGATCTGTGATGGTATGCCTTCCAGGTCGTCCTGATGCGTAGAATTGATCGTCGCGTCGAGGTAGAAATGGTAGAAACAGATATGAGGTAACTGAAAAGTTTTTAATAGCTTATGGCTGGATCTGTGATGGTATGCCTTCCAGGTCGTCCTGATGCGTAGAACTGATCGTCGCGTCGAGGTAGAAATGGTAGAAACAGATATGAGGTAACTGAAAAGTTTTTAATAGCTCATGGCTGGATCTGTGATGGTATGCCTTCC
Source organism: Pachypsylla venusta (assembly GCA_012654025.1). NCBI lineage: Eukaryota > Metazoa > Arthropoda > Insecta > Hemiptera > Aphalaridae > Pachypsylla > Pachypsylla venusta. The sequence continues at coordinate 13,966,318 of CM022884.1, forward strand.
AGGTCGTCCTGATGCGTAGAACTGATCGTCGCGTCGAGGTAGAAATGGTAGAAACAGATATTGGTAGAAACAGATATGAGGTAACTGAAAAGTTTTTGATAGCTCATGGCTGGATCTGTGATGGTATGCCTTCCAGGTCGTCCTGATGCGTAGAACTGATCGTCGCGTCGAGGTAGAAATGGTAGAAATAGATATGAGGTAACTGAAAAGTTTTTGATAGCTCATGGCTGGATCTGTGATGGTATGCCTTCCAGGTCGTCCTGATGCGTAGAACTGATCGTCGCGTCGAGGTGGAAATGGTAGAAATAGATATGAGGTAACTGAAAAGTTTTTGATAGCTCATGGCTGGATCTGTGATGGTATGCCTTCCAGGTCGTCCTGATGCGTAGAACTGATCGTCGCGTCGAGGTGGAAATGGTAGAAATAGATATGAGGTAACTGAAAAGTTTTTGATAGCTCATGGCTGGATCTGTGATGGTATGTCTTCCCGGTCGTCCTGATGCGTACAACTGATCGTCGCGTCGCGTCATGGGGATGCTTCCACTGCAAATAAGAAACTTTATATTGACGAATGATAAAACACAATTTTTTCATGGTCCATTCGAAGAGATATTTATTAATTATTAAAATTAATATGATATGCAGAATACACCAAGAACAAAGGGGAGAAATGTAGCCACCGTGGGGAGCAAGTCAGCTTCATTAGATGACGTTTCTAAGCTTAAAAAAAAAACTCTGCTTCATACCGATGATGTAAGATCATCAGTAAAAAGCGAGTGTCTACGCAGTTTCTATGGATACTGTGAGAAGCAAGCAAGAATTACCGTGCCAGGAAAAAATACAGCTAAAGAGAACAGGCACCGAACAAAAGGGTGCGGCATGGTAGAAAAAGAAAAGCAGCGCCGACCCCAAATAGAATTGGGGAAGGGTGAAGGTTAAACACACCAAGAACAAAGGGGGGGGGGGGGTCAGAAAATTGATTTTTTTCATTATTGGAGCTCAAAAAGTTCTGCTTTAGAGCTTAGACATTAGAAACATCTGGAGTGAGTCAAATCTTTTTTTCTTACCTTCTCTGGTAAAATGAACTTCAAAGACATGAGGTAATTTTTGCATCAAAATTTCCGCCATTTGTAAAGCTCCAACTACAATTCTTAAATCTTGAGAAGCCATCATTCCTGCAATGTGACTTGAGACGACTTGGTTCTTGAGAACCTCCTGAAAGAAGTGGTCGACAAAATCGTGAGGCAAACATAATATCGTAATAACTTACGGTTCCTAAGAGAGCCCTGAAATACTATTCGAGTATTTGATGAATATAACTGGGCTCATTTTCCTTACAAGTGCTTTTAGATTATTAAGTTTTCTATCAATTTATTCAGTAAAAGCCGGAAAATATATTACCAAATAATAATACAATACTAGAATCATCTTTTCTGTTAACATTTTCATTCAGGCTATGGACTATATACAAAAGAAGAGAGCAAAATGGTGCTGGACACGACTTGTCACCTAATTGCCTTTGTTCGGCGTAATCTATAGGTCCTAAAATTTAAATGCGAAGGTCATTTGATTTGTTTTATATCAATGACACATCCTTGGAATATTGAGTTTATTATAGGTTGCTGGTGTAGTGGTAATATGCTCAGGCTGGTAAACAGTGGGACGGAAGTTCAAACTCAGCCAACCCATGGAATTTTATTCTCATGAATTTGAGATATTTACCACTGTTGGGGGACATGAATCACTTTCCACCACCATCACTTTCTACGATGGACACGGAAACAAAGTAGAATAATACCCTAAAAAGTTATTAACAAACAGATCAAATCTGGCAGCAAAATAGAGACTCGCGTGTTAATCAGAAGATTATCCCCTCTCAAAGTAGACTAATTCCCTAAAAAGTTATTAACGAAAAAATTAAATATGGCAGGAGAATAGGGACTCGCGTGTTAATCAGAAGAGCATCCTCTCTGGTGTGTGCACAATGACTACTAATGATGTCAAGAATGTTATGGTTCATTGAATGTCCCCGTTCTTGTATATCTCGGGGGATTTCCTCCGTTGTATTACGTTAGTGTCACCTGCAGGCTTTTCACTTACTTGCAACAGTTCTGGCGAAGCATAGTACACCATCCGCAACAAAGCTCTCAAACATTTGCACCGAACAGCTGGTCCGGCAGAACTACTGTACACTTCGTAGAGAACACTAAACAGTGACCTAATGAAAGACGCGGCAAGCACAGCTCTGTAAACAAAATAACGAAAGTTACGTGAACCAAGGCTTGAACAGAAAGCTTCTCGGATTTTCCCGAAGATAACTTCGTATTCATCTGGCACATACACTTCTCAAGTTCGACTAGATTTCTCCACAATGCTTGCTCATTAAAAGTTACTTCATCAAGTAGTTACTCTATGATAATAGCGAAGACAAGTGCCAGGGCAACATCGTTTCCGATGGTAGCCAGATATATGAGAGAGCAGCTTTGAATAAGCTGTTGTCTGCTCCGCGACTCCGTGAAGTATGTAAGGGTAAAGACACGTCCATCAACTTACCCATTTGAACTACTCAAGCGTAAAGACACGCCCATCAACTTACCCATTTGAACTACCCAAGGGTAAAGACACGCCCATCAACTTACCTATTTGAACTACTCAAGAGTAAAGACACGTCCATCAACTTACCCATTTGAACTATTCAAGGGTAAATTCATGTCCATCAATTTACCTATTTGAACTACTCAAGACTAAAGACATGCCCATCAAATTACCCATTTGAACTACCCAAGGGTAAACTCACGCCCATCAACTTACCCATTTGAACTACTCAAAACACATCGATTATTATTTGTAACTTCTAAATTTTCTTGACTTCCTCCTGCTCCGGTTCCAGCGTTGCTCAACATTCGTCGAGTGACGGGTCGAGTAGTGCCCGTATGTTCATTGATTTGTTGCATCGCATGAAAATCTAACGTATACTCTCGTCCTAGAGTTGACAAAGATATTTCATCTTCTCCTGCCTGATGAGCGGACTGAAAACAAATCAAAATGAAACGGTTTAATGATGAGGAAGAAGGGATATGGTGAGATTGACAAAAATAAAACAGTTAGACCTCAAATGGGGCCTACGGATTAAATCGGTCAACAAACCATCTCTCATTATATGTATTTTTTTTTTTTTTAAATCGGTAAACTATAAAGTGCCAATTATGGTCGACGAACGGGTTTTTTATTCGATTTCAGTACGTCGAAAGATATGTCAAGAGTAATGAACCTTAGGTTCTTCGGTACCTCAGTGGTTAAGCGCTCGCCTGGTAAGCGGGATAATGTGGGTTCAATCCCCTTGTCCTTCCAAACTGATCCAACTCTTGTGCCGTTATTTGAACTCCCAATACTTCCTTACAAAGATTGTAAGGAAGTAAAGAAGTATTGGGAGGCATGCGGTAAAACGACCCAATGGTCAAAAGCCCTGAAATTTTGAACATTATCCTGTGGCCCATGTCAATTTAAATTTCCACAAATAGATGTATGATAACAGCAGAGACAGGATTTTTCCTCATTTATTTGAGTATTTGACCACATAAAAATAAGAGCTCTAAGGGTTAGGTGGTAGAAAATGCCTCAGGCATTAACCTCGCCTAGTGGTAACATTCCACTCAAGAGTCTATTTAAAAAAAAAATATATTGTAACGCTGTCCCTCCATTGGAAAGCATTTTTGCAAGAGTGAGAATTTGATCCATAGAATGTTTCAAAGAACGCACATTTCTTCAAGTGCGAGAACCAGCGACACGCATCCCTACCTAGTAAGGGATATTGATAACTTTGTAGGTAGCAGTCGGGGGATTATAGAACAGCATTTCCTGATCCCGAGGCTCATTATTATTAATTGTAGCGGCCTTTACTTTCAGAATTTTGGGTTCTACGTCCACTAGTTCGGCGGTCCCCAACCTAAGGGTCGCGAGCCAAAGTTAGGGGGGTCGCGGCTCACTGCCATAATCCATTTTTGAATAAAATCCGTAGGTATTTAAGGCCAAATAGACATCAAGGTCAGACTCCACGTTTTTAAGATTTCAATTTTCAATTGAAATCTTACTTTCCGTACTGAATATTTCCTAACACCTTTATCTTTTATTTTCAATTGGACCCTTACTTTGCGTACTGAATATTTCCTAACTCCTTTATCTTTTATTTTCAATTGGACCCTTACTTTCCGTACTGAATATTTCCTAACACCTTTATCTTTTATTTTCAATTGAACCCTTACTTT
>CM022884.1:13971667-13993156 GCA_012654025.1 Pachypsylla venusta
CGTTAAGTCTATTCTGTAGCTTTGTACTTCTGAGCCAAATTTTGAGTATTTTCATTTCTCCAAAAATCAAAACCCGCTAAGTCTATTCTGTAGCTTTGTACTTCAGAGCCAAATTTTGAGTATTTTCATTTCTCCAGAAATCAAAACCCGCTAAGTCTATTCTGTAGCTTTGTACTTCTGAGCTAAATTTTGAGTATTTTCATTTCGCCAGAAATCACCCTATATATACATTTTTTTTTTCTTAAAAAAAATCATTTTTAAAATTCTAAAAACATAGACTTTCATATTTGTATCCCCACAAAAACCCCAAATATAAATATCATAATATTGTCAACACACACATCCCAACAAGAGAAGCAAGAAAATTGTGAGACAAATCCAGAAAGATTTTCATCCCTCTATATATGTTTCGACCTCTCCGAGCTGTTCCTTCTCCTTAAGATGGAAATTTAATGAAAATAAATTACTCTACAACGCTAAATCTGATCTTGCCATTTCAAACCTATATATCCGTTTTATACAGGGTAAGATGTAATTTTATTGATAGAAGAGCTTTTATATTGTGTTGGCCTAAAGTTGGTGGTCCTCTAAACCGCCTATAAGCTCACGCTACTATTTAGCGTGTCGTCGGTTGAAGTAGCGCGTAGTCGATTCCAAAGGACTGTTCGTCCATGTGAATTGTTCCTATGTCTGACCAAAATTTTGGGCGACAATTTCTCCCCGGGTCCTGAGGGTCCCAATAGGATTTAAAAACTAATCAGCTAATTCCATGAACATATTATAATAACATGGAGCGGACTGGAACACCGGGCAAATGCCCTGTGGTCTCCCGGTGCGTCGGTGCCCATCGCGGGAAAAGGCAAAAATACATATGAAAGAAAAATACATTCAAATATGTGTGCGAAAAAATATGTGGGCTTCAATGGGCCCCCGGTTCATTGTGGGGCATTATTATGAATACATTCAAATATGTGTGTGAAAAAATATGTGGGCCCCAATGGGTCCCGGGTTCATCGTGGGGAACTATTATGAAAGAAAAATACACGTAAAATATGTGTGTGAAAAAATATGTGGGCCCTGATGGGCCCCGGGTTCATCGTGGGGAACTATTATGAAAGAAAAATACACGTAAAATATGTGTGTGAAAAAATATGTGGGCCCCAATGGGCCCCGGGTTCATCGTGGGTAACTATTATGAAAGAAAAATACACGTAAAATATGTGTGTGAAAAAATATGTGGTCCCCAATGGTCCCCGGGTTCATCGTGGGGAACTATTGTGAAAGAAAAATACACGTAAAATATGTGTGTGAAAAAATATGTGATCCCCAATGGTCCCCGGGTTCATCGTGGGGAACTATTATGAAAGAAAAATACACGTAAAATATGTGTGTGGAAAAATATATGGGCCCTGATGGGCCCCGGATTCATCGTGGGGAACTATTATGAAAGAAAAATACACGTAAAATATGTGTGAAACAATATATGGGCCCCGATGAGCTCCTGCTTATCGGGGGGGCATAAAATTGAAAGAAAAATATGGGGCCCTTCTTTCAATATATCCGGGAGGCCCCTGAGGCCTCAGTCATCCCCTTGCAGGTGTACTCATTTTGTTTCCCCACGTTTCTTTTGGAACAACATCTATTATTTATAGGTGTCTGGGTTTTACCCTAAATTTTGCCAAAATTTTGCCGTCACGGGATTATTCGCAGTGTCCCGCTGGGCCAGCAAGCGCCATGATGGATGTGACCTATCTCCAGAAAGTTTGTAGCTCCCTGTTGATAATGTTGCTGTGTATGCTCGATGGAGCGTGGGTAGGGAAGCATTAGATACAGTAGGGGAGGAGGGAGGGATTGGATGGGACTATTTTATATGTTTTTTTTTGCGTTTTGTTCTAAAATTTCAAAAAAAAAATAAAAAAATAAAGAAAATTAGAATTTTATCTTTTATGTGAACGAAAATGCTTGTGGAACGAAAATTTTATTTAAACTTTCAGAGGCTGATATAGATGTGAACTCAAAATTTTATTTCTTCAATGAGCAGGTACCTATCGAATATATATAGTTTACTAGCAGGATACGCCCGCTTGGCGCCTTATAGGCATGGCCGTTTATAGTTTCAACCCCTTTTTTCGCGATAAAATACACCAGTTCCCGTTGGATCACTGCAGTTGAACAACGTCCAGCGAGGTTGCACCATGTCCTTTCCTAAAGTGCCTATGTCCTTTCCTAAAGTTTAGTCTATCTCCATATCAAATTTCATCAAAATCGGTTCAGTAGTTTAAGCGTGAAAGCGTAACATACATACATACAGACAGACAGAGATACTTTCGCATTTATATATTAGTATGGATATGGATTTTTTAATTTGTCTTAACGTCTCTTTAACATCTATTGGTCATTCAAGACGGAACTTTCACCCTCCATTCGCTGGAAACTTGCAAACCAGCTACAAACATTGACCTCACCCAGCCTGAGTTGAACCGGAAAAAAAGGCAGCATCAAGAGGGCGCGAACCCACGTGGACACCCACATGGTGCAACCTCGCTGGACGTTTTTCAACTGCAGTGATCCAACGGGAACTGGTGTGTATTCAACGTGCCATAGACGCTGGCTATATCGAATATTTAAGTTGAAATCAATTGAAGAAGAAAGCCAACGATCATACCACGTTGAATACAACAGTTCCCGTCAGATCACTGAAGTTAAGCAACGTCCGGGCCTGGTCAGTACTTGGATGGGTGACCGCTTGGGAACACCATGTATCGTTGGCTTTTTCCGGCCCAACCCAGGCTGAACAACAACAACATCATCAACTACATCATCATCAACAACAACTACATCAACAAGAACAACAACAACTACATCATCATCAACAAGAGCAACAACAACATCATCAACTACAGCTACATCAACAAGAACAACAACAACATCATCATCAACAACAACTATATCAACAAGAACAACAACAACATCATCAACAACAACTACATCAACAAGAACAACAACAACATCATCAACAACAACTACATCAACAATAACAACAACACAACATCATCATCAACAACAACTACATCAACAAGAACAACAACAACATCATCAACTACATCATCATCAACAATAACTACATCAACAAGAACAACAACAACATCATCAACTACATCATCATCAACAACAACTACATCAACAACAACATCATCATCAACAACAACTACATCAACTTCCATGATCATCATTTTCAGGTGATAGTCCTGGCTTGGCTGTCAATCCTTCGGACCCCCTCCCCCCGAAAAAAATCTTAGGTACGGCCCTGCCAGACAAAATCCTCACACTTATTATCCGTATCAGAATGGTACGGAAATAAGAAATAAAAGGAAAATGCTAAGTGTGTGGACGAAATAAAAAAAAACAAAATCGGAAAGAAAATCTCGAAATCATTATCTAGAAGAGATACAGAGTGTATCAGAAAATTTTATCAATATCTAAAAGAGAGGAGGGATATACAGTGTGTATCAGAAAATCTTATCAATATCTAAAAGAGAGGGGGGATATACAGAGTGTATCAGAAAATCTTATCAATATCTAAAAGAGAGGGGGGATATACAGAGTGTATCAGAAAATCTTATCAATATCTAAAAGAGAGGAGGGATATACAGTGTGTATCAGAAAATCTTATAAATATCTAAAAGAGAGGGGGGATATACAGAGTGTATCAGAATATCTTATCAATATCTAAAAGAGAGGGGGGGATATACAGAGTGTATCAGAAAATCTTATCAATATCTAAAAGAGAGGGGGGTATACAGAGTGTCTCAGAAAATCTTATCAATATCTAAAAGAGAGGGGGATATACAGAGTGTCTCAGAAAATTATACTAGGCGTTCTGTGTACTACTATCCAAGAGGTGGACAGAAGAGGGAGGATGGTATCCAAAAGGTGGACCCTAAGGGTATTTTAGAACAGAATCACATCTTTCCTCTTCCATTCAAAAAGAATTAAAGACAGCAACAAGAAGGTTTCAACTGCCTAATTTCAGTTAAACGAGAAAAACAGGATTTGTCCACCTTAAACGTATTTGTTAAAATGCCAAATTTTGCCTTTTTTTTTTTTTTTTTTTTTTTACTTCAAACAGAACCAAACAGTGTCACGACAAATATAGTTGTTAAAATTCGCTATTTGTATTTGACATCAAAACGCAAAAATGACCAAAATTTGTGTGATAGAATTTAAAAGCATGACAAACATTCCGATTGTCATTGTTTGATCGTTTTGAAAACTATTTCATTAATCTTACCTTTAAAAAAACAAGTGAAGTAAAACAAGATTAAATTTCGATAAATCGTACTTGAAAAATAGAAAATATCAGCATTATATTCATTGGTCAAGCGCTCGCCTGGTAATCAGGAGGTCGCGAGTTCAAACCCCAGCCGAGGTAGGATTTTATCCTCTCAATTAATTGAGATTTTGACCACAATAATAGTACAAGCATACTGCTGTGGTAAAGGGACTCGTTAGTCTCATTCGAGCAGTATAAATAAGCAGTATTATTGTGTTCATTACAGATAAATAGCTGGTTGTTATGGTATAATACACAACAAATAAAATATTATATAAAAAAGGAAATAATTTTATTTGTAGGTCTCATCAAATAGTGTGTTAGGGTCACAAATACATACCAAACGCAGAAATTCAACAAATATATATCAAATAAATTCTGCAAAAAACCTGTATACCAAAATTCGTCAAAATCGGATGAAAATTGTGGCTTGTATCACGTAATAAACATACAAACACATATACAAGTGCATTTCGGGATGTATACCGGGGTCAAAAGTGGAGTTCACTAACGTTCACAATTATACATACATACACATATACAAGTGCATTTCGGGATATATATACCGGGGTCAAAAGTGGAGTTCACTGACGTTCACAATTATACATACATACACATATACATGTGCATTTCGGGACGTATATACCGGGGTCAAAAGTGGAGTTCACTGACGTTCACAATGAGGGTATGTCTCCAAAGGAAAGCCTTGTTTTTTTTTGTGGGGGGGGGGAAAGTGTGNCACACCTACAATTTTTTTTTTTTTACACTTCCCTGAATCACTCTGTATCAGGGGGTCATAGAGAAAGGGCGGGGAGTGAAAAACCATTTTTCAATTTTCTTTTTATGTTCAAGGAAAAAATGATAGAAAAATTTAAGCTTAAAATAAAAACAAAAAATTAAGCTCCCAATAACTTAAATAAGTAAGAGGATACATTTTTCAGATGATTTTTGTTTTAAGTAAAATTTATATGAATTCAATTTTTTTAAAAAAAATATTTATTATAAATCGATTAGATATAGCTAGATTCATATAAAAATGAATTATTTTTTAAAAAAAATTGTCTGAACGTCTCTTTAACATCATTCAAGACGAAAGTTTTACCCTCCATTCGCTGGAAACTTGCACACCGGCTACCCACATTGACCTCACCCAAACTGGGTTGGACCGGAAAAATAGTCAGCATCACGAGGGCGCGAACCCACGTGAACAGCCACATGGTACAACCTCGCTGGACGTTGCTTAACTTCAGTGATCGAACGGGAACTTGTGTATTCAACGTGCCATCGACGCTGGCTGTAAATTGAACTTGAATATAGATTTGGTCTCTGTGGGGACTTCAAAACGTGTTTTGGCATTGAAAACTCGACATGGAAATATTTCAGCCCATTGCAATAATTTCCCTTTCTTTATATAGATAAGGAAAGTCATGTGATGTTCACACCAGATGTTTTTGTTGTGTTTTGCATATCAAAACTTGCGTTTTGTTATAGAATTGCCCCACCCCCTCTAATATGNCCCCCCCCCCCCTCTAATATGAATGGTCCATAGAATATGTGGTTAAGGTTAAGGTATGTATAGGGCTTCCAAACCCGCATGGGGGATTTGAGCTTAATCATGCGGGATCCCTCATTTTAGAAAGTATCCTCATACATGCACCATCTACGCTAACAGCTTTTACATATATTTGCCTGATCATTTTTCTGATCTCAAAGGCAATATGTCATCCTCACTTTGACTACAATCAACAAAATGTTTATAAAAATCTGGTGTGAACATCATACGACTTTCCTTGTCTATACAAAAAAAGAAGAAAGTATTGTAATGGGCTGAAATTTTCGATGTCGAGTTTTTATTGCGAAAACAAGTTTTGATGTCCCCAGAGCGGAAATACAATTATATATTACACTTCTTGATATATTACACTTCAACCTAAGTTGTATTTTTCAATTTCTTATGTGAAATTGATATGAACTGCCACCAAAGTTCAAGTTCTAGCTCCTTCTATTCTGGTTTTTGGCGGAACCGCCAAAAAATTACCTTCAAATTCTAATTAGCGGCCAACAATATATTACAATTCAACCTAAGTTGTATTTTTCAATTTCTTGTATGAAATTGGTTGTGAATAGGCACCAAGTTTAAAGTTCTAGCTATCACCGTTCCCATTTTAAGCAGGATATGCGAAAACCACTAAAAAGCGGCATAAAACCGCCAACAGTACATTCGATTTCCAACAAAAGCTTATTTTGCCGTTCATGCTGGCATCAAATTCTAGCAATTGCCGTTCTTGAGATATTTTGTTCACAGACAGACACACCAACGGACCAATGGCTGAAACTGGGGAAATATTGCTCTGGGCACCTCAAAACGTGTTTGGCATTGAAATCTCGACATCGAAAATTTCAGCCCATTACAATACTTTCCTTTTTATGGGATAAGGAAAGTAAAAATGATAAAATAAATACCTAAGGTCATGTTTTTTAAAAATAAAAAAATGTTGCGGGCTTTGCGGGATTCAGGGTGTCTACCAAATCGTCAAAGTGAAATTCCCTGACTTTTCCAGGTTTTTCAGTCTACTTTTCCAGATTTTCCAGTGTACTATTTCAAGATTTTGTCTCCCCCATCTGACTTCAAAAAACACAATATTGGGGCCCAGGGACCCCAAAAACTAGACAGCAAATTTCCTTCATACCCTAAACATGTATACCAAAATTTTTGAGAAAAATGATAATATAAGCGCCGCAGGCGAAATTTTTCAGGAAAAGCATGTTCACGCATAAAATTGGCCATTGAGATAAAAAAAAATTGAAGAATTCCCTGACTTTTGGCATTTTTTCGGCGTTTTTTCCTAAATTCCCTGACAATTCCAGGTTTTCCAGAATTTCCAGTCTGGTAGACACCCTGGGGATTGGGGCTTGCGGATTGCGGATCCCGCAAAAAACGCGCGGATCCCGCAAATCGCGGGATCCCGCATTTGCGGGATTGGAAGCTTTAGGTATGTATATGCGAATATTATAATTCTGATGAAAAGCCCTGTATTATCTGATGTACTCGAACTTCATTCAAACAGATGAGAAACACAGCTGTGGTCCAAATTAGGTACACTTAGTACGTGGGTAGGGAAAAGGTGAAGATAAAGAAGAAGAAGAAGAACAAGTATACCTTACAGTAGAGGTTCCCAAACTGGGGGACGTGAAGACAAGCCAAGGGGGGCGCGAGACCAAGTTTAATTATTATCATTTAGTTAAAATATAAATGTACACAATTTTTTTACAACGGTAACTTTATTGAATATGATGTTTAGAAAATTTTGAATGAGATAGCATTCAGCAACACATTAGCGCTTTGAATGATATAGAATTGAGCAACACATTAGCGCTTTGAATGAGATATCATTCAGCTACACATTAGAGTTTTGAATGATATAGCATTCAGCAACACATTAGCGTTTTGAATGAGATAGCATTCAGCAACACATTANAAACTACCAAATGTGATTCTAGAAATGGAGGAACGGTTGAAGAGGAACACCGCTACAAGAACAAAAAACTACCAAATTTGATTCTAGAAATGGAGGAATAGTTGATTTTAAGAGAAACACCGCTACAAGAACAACAAACTACCAAATGTGATTCTAGAAATGGGGAACAGTTGATTTTAAGAGAAACACCGCTACTACAGCAACAACCAAGAGTAGGTATCATTGAAAAAAAAAAAAAAAAAAAAAAATAANAATAAAAAAAAAAAAAAAAAAAAAAAATCAGTTTTAGAATAAGTTTGTGTAAAAATTATTTTCTGTGAACTGTAGACCTCACTCACTTAAAATGGACACCATTTGTCCCCAGGTGGCCCAATCGGGCCTACAAACTATAATGCATTTTCATACCAAAATTTCTTCAAAATCGAAAAAGGCGTTCGAGTGTTATCGTAGAATAAGAGACAAACAATTAAAAGAAAATTCGTGGTGTTAAAACTAGACATCCACTTCATTTGGTCAGTAATTGAGCTGAAAATAGACTCATTAGGTTGTTGTTAAGAAAATTCACTCTTCTACAGACCTAAGAAAGCTACCGTCCCAAATTAATTCCTCCAGAAAATTATATTATCTTCTAGGTTGTTGTTGTAGTAGCGGTTTGTCTCTTAAAATCAATGGTTCACTCATATTTGGGTTCAGGTTTGGAAAAATGGTAGACAGATTGATACGATACATTTAGAATCGCCCCGCACAAAAGGGAAAATAATTATAATGTTGCAGAGTAGATAGAATGAAATCATAAAGCAACGAGATCCGCGCGCAGCTTTATCTAGCTCGACGACAGTTCACGCAGGCTCGCTCCTTATTGTCGCAGTCACTTACTTGAATTGGCTCCCATACTCCTATGCAACAAATGTTGAACTCGAGGGCCCAGTGCACCAAATAAATGCGGAGGCAATCCTCTTGCTTCTAACAATGCTTGAAGACGTCCAACTTCACTGTCTTCACTCTCCGAGTCTATACCAGGAGTTGGTAGTCCACTAGTGGAGGATGTTGCAGCTGTCATCACTGCAGAGGAGCCACTCGCTGAGGCACCTGTACCAGTTGATGCTGAAAAAGAAACAAAGGCAAGGCTATAATGAACAACTGGAAAACTAGGGCTCCATTATTAGGAGGCAGCATCTTTCCCAATGGTAGCCAAATGTAGTATAAGACTATAAAGAAATATTGTTTTCTTGTAAAGTTGTTAATTTTTATATAAAAAAAAATAGACTCTTGAGTGGAAGGCAATCAACCACTAGGCGAGGTTAATGCCTGAGGCATTTTCAACTACCTAATCCTTAGAGCTTTATTTTTATGTGGTCAAATACTCAAATTAATGAGGAAAAATCCTGTTTACCAGGCGAGCGCTTAACCACTGAGCTACCGAGGCAGGTTATCATACATCTATTTGTGGAGACTTATAATTGACATGGGCCACAGGATAATGTTCAAAATTTCAGGGTTTTTGACCATTAGGTCGTTTTACCGCATGCCTTCCGATACTTCCTTACAATGTCATTCCTGACTTTCAGGGCAGGACAGGAGGTAGGATGAGTGGAATTCATAGGACAATTGTGAGAACAGAATGGGTAGATAGGAAAGGATTTGAGGCCGATTTTGTGGAGGTGCTGAGAAAAATAGAGCGAAGTGAGCTACTGTGGATTTTCTCGGTAGGTTTGAAATAATCTTTGGTTTTTCTACTACTGGTCTCCAACTATTCCCCTCTTCTTCCAAATTGATACCATTCTTGTGCCGTTATTTGAAACTGTGCCTGATAAATCTCTTGGAGATGCTGAGAAAGTTAGGGACACGACAATCGGCTCCTGAGAATGTCCCCTCAAGTAACTTCTCACAATTTCAAGTATGATTTATTTTTCCTTACAGAAGGAGGTCACACATGGGTTTCAACAAATTTCGATTTCGGGAATCACAGTACAAGATAGTTTACAGTCATTTCAATTTCACTATACTACTAGTAGCTCTGTGAACTGTAGACCTCGCTCAAACAAAATGGCCAAAAGCTTATCAGTAAATTCTCTAAACATGATGAAGACGCATACGAATTTTCTTTACAAGTTATTCGAGAGGTATCGTGAAAAAAACAGAATAAAGAAAATGTGTGGTATTAAAATTGACCTACATAGTGCCTCTTTAAATTTTTTCAACTTCAGTCACGCTGATTTTCGTGGTGCTTTTTTAATTTTTTTCTAGTGTTTAAAGTGCATCAAAAATTCTAATTTTTTGCATAGGACGTTATTTTTATATCCTAATGTGTTTTTTATAATCATTTTGTGCTAATTTGGTCCTTTTTCACCTTTATTTAAAGTTTTAAAACTTTTGATTTTCAATCAATTTGAAATATTTATTAATTCGTTACCATGACAANAAAAAAAAAAAAAAAAAATTGACCTAACTTCCTCGCTATTACCAAACTCGTATGTGCTCAACTGTCCTCACAATAGAGTCACTTATCGCCACAGTCGACCAGACTAAGCAGAAATTTCGAAGAAAAAAAAGAAAGGGAGTTTTGTTATAAGAAACGATTTTTTATAATATTTAAATTTTCGAGTAATATATCTTTAATTTGTCGGTATCGGTGACTCAATCACTTACTTTGTGCAAGATGTTTGTCATCACCTCCTCCTGTTGTGGACTCACTCATCGCCCCAGTGCCACTCAATGCTTCCGTAAAAACGGGTTTGCCACTACTTCCTGCGGTAGTGCTGGATGAGCTCTGCGCCCCTGCTCCACCACCCCGGGACGATCTGCGGCTGAAAACAAAATAATAATAATAATCAATATTGTTCTCACACAAATATTTAATAACTCTCAATCAATATTGTTCTCACACTAATATTTAATAACTCTCAATCAATATTGTTCTCACACTTTTTTAATGGCCTTTGGCTGGAACTGTGATGGTAGGCGTTCGAGATCATCCCGGTACTTAGAACCGGTCAGCGTGAGGTCGACTTCATTCGGTCAAATAGAAAGCTTTAATTGGGGGTATGAGTCTAACTTGAAAATAAAACAAATCCATTTTCAGAACTACGTTCAGAAGACAGTTTCAAATTTCGACTAGGATCAAACTTAATCATTAAAGACAAAAAATGAAATTTACATTGTAGGTTTGAAAAGTCTTTATCCATAAAGCTAAGTCACACTTGCCGGTTACCAATTCTAATAAATGATCTTTAATATTTACCTCGTACTGGCGCAAGACCCCGTTGTTATCTTCCACCGAGAACTTCGTCGTAGGAGAGCTCCTGATAAAGGGGTCGGTTCACTACTGGACTGTGCGCCCACGGTGACCCTAGCCTTTTTAATAGGTGGTGGATCTGTACTGTCTATTTTGTCGCCGGGATGTGGTGCAGAAATATTTCGAAAATAATATTTCCGTTTTGGAACAGACGCCTCTTCTTGGTGAGTCAATGATGAAGATTTTCGGGTTTCTTTACTTTTGGTTGTGACTGGAACGTTGGTAGCGGAAGTGACGGTCTCAGATTTGGAGGACTGACCTGAAACAAATAAACATACAACTTGAGAAGTCAACGAAGGGGACGGGCAATGTCTTAGATAGGAGGGTTTAAAACAAATGGTCTCATGATACTGTCCCGCCTGTTTTGGCATTCTGTCTCTGCAAAAAAAAAAAAAAAAAAAAAAAAAAAAAAAAAAAAAACAAGAGCGTGACCGAAATGGTCCGAACTCATTTCTTCACAAACACCCTCGCTTGTCACGTGTCCGAAATGTCCCGAACTCATTTCTTTACAAACACCCTCGCTTGTCACGTGTCCGAAATGTCCCGAACTCATTTCTTAATAAAGAACCTCGCTTGTCACCTGACCGAAATGTCCCGAACTAATTTCTTCACAAACACTCTCGCTTGTCACGTGTCCGAAATGTCCCGAACTCATTTCTACACGAACACCCTCGCTTGTCACCTGACCGAAATTTTCTTAACTCATTTCTTTACAAACACCCTCGCTTGTCACGTGTCCGAAATGTCCCGAACTCAGTTCTTCACAAACACTCTCGCTTGTCACGTGTCCGAAATGTCCCGAACTCATTTCTACACGAACACCCTCGCTTGTCACCTGACCGAAATTTTCTTAACTCATTTCTTTACAAACACCCTCGCTTGTCACCTGACCGAAATGTCCCGAACTAATTTCTTCACAAACACTCTCGCTTGTCACGTGTCCGAAATGTCCCGAACTCATTTCTACACGAACACCCTCGCTTGTCACCTGACCGAAATTTTCTTAACTCATTTCTTTACAAACACCCTCGCGTCACGTGTCCGAAATGTCCCGAACTCAGTTCTTTACAAACACTCTCGCTTGTCACGTGTCCGAAATGTCCCGAATTCATTTCTTCATAAAGAACCTCGCTTGTCACGTGTCCGAAATGTTCCAAACCAGGGTTGGTTAGTTAAAACCAGGTGGTTAAACACACTTTGATATAAGGTTACCGAAAGGTTTTGGCTAGAACTTTGATGCTATGCGTTCCAGGTTGTCCTGATGTGTAGACCTGGCGAGAAGAAACACCGCTACCAATAGGTCTTAACAGAAACTTACTTGAACTCTTTGCTGATTTACTACTGCTGAAATATTTCTTCTTCAAAGGAACTATTTCGTCTTTCGCTTTATTTCTCGTTGAGTATCGGTCTGGTTTGGCACCACTTTCCAACGAGTCTATGCTACTACTGAAAATAAAACACACGAAAAAAACGTTCAGAATTAACAGTTGGATCTTCCCCTTTTTGACCAAACGAGATAGTGCAGTTACACGACAATTTTGGTTTATTATTTTCAATAATGAACCTTTGGAATCGTCACGAAAAAAAAAAAAAAAAAATTACCCCTCCTCAAAATATTAATATTATAATACGTTTCAAAGTACGTAGAATCCAAAAATCGAATAAAAAAAAATCCGTTTGTCCGCCGTCCGCCGCACAGGGCACTTTTGCCACTTAGCGTTGACCGATTTGGATGAAATTTGGTATATAGGTCACATCTGGGCTCTAATTGTGCCCCGAAACAATTTGGTGCAATCGAATACCGATTTTTGCCGCTTTTTAGCAGTTTTTAGTATTGCTGTCTAAAAGGAGAATGGTAAGAGCTAGATATTAGAAATTTTGTATCTATGTCATATTTGGGGTCTCAGTTAGCTCCGAAACTTTTGGGTTCAATCAAATATACCGCTGGCGGTTTTTACCGCTTTAAAGCGGTTTTCATTAATCCTGTCTAAAAAGAGAATTAAGAGCCGGAGACTTCAAATTTAGTAGGTATGTCAAATTTTAGGGTCTAATTACGCCCCAGAATTGGAATCGTCACGAGAAACCCCCTCATTTTTTTGGGGGGGGGGACCAAAAAAGGTTTATTATTTTCTGCCAGAAAAATAATAAACCCATGTGTCACATTGGCAGAGTTTTTCCTTTATAAATACGAGGACTATTCCAAAAGTAAGTTCCGTTGAGGTATTAAAGGTATAAAAGATGCATTTAACCAATTTGCATTATATAAATCAGATTAAATTTGTATTATATAAATAAATTGTATTATATAAATAGGCCCCCAAGATGGTTGGTTCTTGGCCCCCAAGATGGTTGGTTCTTTGTACCGGGGTTACCCGTGCCCTCGGGCACGGCCAAAGACCATCAACACCGTTCCGACGACAACTCACTGTTTTTCCTCCGTTGGACCCAGCCGTGCTGTTCCAGATACTTCCTCAAAGAGTTGGTATATAAATCCTGGCTAAACCCTGAAGTATCTGATCGTTGTCCTCTATGTATGCTGGCTGCTCATGATGTAAATCATGAGCAGCCAGCAACTATCCATCAAACCCAACTAATCTAGAGCCGTCAGCATTATGGACAGATCCTGTTGGAGAGGCCGTCTTTCATGGCCTGGAGACACAGTGAGGGTCGTTGAGAGCGTTAACAACAACAACATATAAATCAGAAACAGCATTTCTTAATCTATTTTTCTACATAGTTTCCAAAAACATTCATGCACTTTTCGTATCTAGTTACAAGCTTTTCTATTCCGGTTGCGTAGAATTCTGCCACCTGTGCTGATAGCCAGCCGTTGACGCCATTTTCAACTCGTCATCATTTGCAAAGCGTTGTGATCCAAGCCATTTTTTCATGTGAGGAAACAGATGGTATAGTCACTTGGGAGTCAAGTCAGGGCTGTAAGGTGGATGGTCGAAAACCTGCCAACCAAATTTGTCCAAAGTCTCACGTGTCCTTGCTGCAGTGTGAGGTCGTGTATTGTCGTGTATGAAAAGGCTCCCAGATGACAGCATTCCTTGTCTTTTGTTTTGAATGGCTCTTTTAAGCATCTTCAATGTTTCGACGTACACAGCAGAACTTATTGTTGTCCCTCTTTTCATGAAATCAACCATTTCACATTATTTGCACACAGAAAACGAATCACACTTCGAACTTCATAATCATCAGGATTATCAATTAGTGCGGCGGAAAGATCTCTTGCAGTGGCCATTTAAAAATTGATTTATGAGCGATCTGAGAGACGCACAAACCTCACAAGCACATTGCCAGATGCACACTGAGTCAGGCTGTTCAAGGTCGCTCCTCTAGCCCCACTCCTTAACCGCCTAGGGGGAAACGGAACTTACTTTTGGAATAGTCCTCGTAAAATAAAAATATGCACCTTATGATTAGAGAATATCAATAAAATAATTAAGTTGAAATGAAATGAAAATATAATTCACCAATCTTACTGCAACGGGTAATGATTCTAGCAGTACCGCGTTGGATGGCCAACGACAAAACGAATTTTGAGATTTTGACTTGCGTTTGTGTTTCCAGTAAGATTGATCAATTTCCTCCCTCCCCTATTTCATTCAAAAATAAAATAATTTCCTCGCCCGTGACTAATGTGAACAGACATTCGATGATTATGATCACGCCAAGTGGGAACAGGCTCTTATCCGATTTTGATGAAATTCGGTCCGGACATTAATTATATTCATACTAGCTGTTTTCCCGTGCTTCGCTACGGTTACAAAATTCAATAACAATTTCGAGAACGCGAAATTAAATCTTCTCAATTTTAGATCTTTGGTGGAACCGGCCCCAGAGTGACCACCGCTCCTCTTTTGAAAATTCAATATTTTATGCAATGATATGAGTTTTTCTACTTCGGAACACCTTTGTATCAAATTTCAGCTTTCTCGCTCATCCCGAAGTGGTACTTCCCAATTCCGATTTTTTTGGTGGTGAAAGCCGTCCATAAATCGGGGAGAAACCGGAAATTTTCAAATTTTATATTTTTTATGGGGTGCTTATATACTATTTTGGGGGGTCTATTCTCAGTCATTGTTCGTTATCTCTTTTAGTTTGCTCAGAAAAAAATAGCAAATAGACCCACTAAATAGCGTCATTTTTGTCGGTAACTTACTCTCACTTGAACTTTAAATTTTTTCCTTTCTTATTCAGCCATCGTGGAGCTACGTTGATTATCAGTCAGTCAGTATACCTATTGGGCCTTGCGTTTTATAAGTATAGATTAAATTTAGATCATTAGTTTTTGGTCCCTGTTGTGCTATCCGGAGCCATGTGGAGGCCATTTTATGTGAGTGGGGTCTACAGTTTGGAGAAATACTAGTTTACTTTTAAATACATAAATTGAAAACCCTTGTATTGACCTAACGAAGTGAGGTCCAGTTTTAACACTCCGATTTTTGTTTTGTCTTCTTATACCATGATAATTCATCCGATTTTGATATAACTTGTTATGGACATTCATACAATTAGCTGATTAGTTTTGGGTCACATTCAGCCACCTAGGGCCAAAAGGTAGCCTTTAACGGCATAGAAAATTTAAACTAGATATATGCAATGTTTCATGCATAGAACATTGCAACATTTTGGGGGTTCCTACACAAATACGCACATTTATGACTTATGATGTTTATAAATAATTCTCCATCTCTTTTTCTCTTCATTGTCGTTAAAACTGAGTGAGATCTATAGTTCACTGAATCACTAATTATAAACACCATTGAGGGGTGAATTGATTTATTAAAAAAAAAAAATAATAGAATTGATTTATTAAAAAAAAAAAAAATAGAATTGATTTATTTAAAAAAAAAAAAAATAGAATTGATTTATTTTGAAAAAAAAAAATAGAATTGATTTATTTTGAAAAAAATAGAATTGATTTATTTTAAAATACAAAATAAAATTTGGATGTAGATAACATCCAAATTTATTTTTGTAAATAAAGAATTGAAAGCGAGTGACTCATCTTTGAATGTTGTCAATAATTTCATGATAACGAACACAAACATAAACAATTAAAGTTATATATTATCGCTATGACTATTCGTTTGTCAGAATTGTTCAGTAAAACCGATAAGAGATATACTGTCCCATTTATTTTCGGACTGACAGAGAAAAAATAAGATTTATATGTTTCACCAGGGGCCTTACAGACATGGCCGTTCTGGGTGGTTAATATTTTTTAATTATTTTGGCCAATCCCGGTTTCGAACTCCTAATTGTGGTTTGGCTGGTTATAATTGTGCGAACTGTGTCCTAAACTGAGGACAAAACGGCCACAAAACTTTCTCTCTTTGATTTGATATGTTGTCGCATCAAAATTTAAGATATCGGATTGTGACTTGCCAAATTTTGTCAATAAATTAGAAATTTGGCCGTAACTCAAAAACGGCTTAACATATTTTAGTTTAGATAATTTTCCTGCGGTTGTAGACTAGAATTTTTCCCCCTATTTACTGCCGTTTGGCTGTGGTATTGGAACAAACAACCCCTACTACATGCATATACACAAATTTCAGATTTATATATTTAGATAACAAATCGGAAATACCTCCCTTAAAATTCAAAAATAAACGACGTCTCCGTGGCAGTGTGTAACACTCGGCTTGCACCAAGGAGGTTCCGGGTTCGACTCCTGGCGGGTCAAAATTTGAAAAGGTTTTTTTTCGAACTTTCTACTTGGTCCGGTTGTGTTTGGGGATAACTCAGCCTCCTGAGGATAATTAAGTAGCTATGGTAATAGCGACAAATGATGGCATTACAAGGTAAAAATTGTAAAAATGTAGCTTAGGCTTAGTAATATTGGAGTGAATGTTGAAAATACCTTGTAATGCTATGATGCCCACAAACATTGTGATATAATAACACAAAGAAATATACATTTACATTCCTTCAGCTACATTTAAAAAATTTGAAAATAATAAACCGCCCGTAATACAGTCTGCTCTAATCTAATTGCTTATTATAATTAGTTTTAAAAGTTCATCAAGATTCAAGAAGCGGGCCAGCCATCAAAAGAAGCTATCCAAAATGCGGCAGGTAAATTATTCTCATTTATTCCTGTTCCTTGTATACGTTCCCACATTGAACCATAATATAGGATGTCCCAACATTACTAGTACAACGGTCGATTATTTATAGTCGTTGAATAATCAACGCTTAAACAAATACACGTGTACTTACCGTGATCCTGGTAATTCCAAACTTTGTGCCACAAGACTATCCAAACTTTTCAATTCTTTTGCCGTCAATTTTTTAACAACGGCAAGAGATTCGCTAATCTTCTTGGGAAGTGTTTTCTTTTCAGCTTTGATTGACGAAGCTGATTTTCTTTTATTCTCAGTTTTAGAAACTGGCGTCGATTTTCCAGCAACAACTGCTACTGTTTCTTGTTTTTTATTAACTTTGTTTTTCCTTTTTGGACTAGTTGTTGAAGTGGATTCGTCCACTAAATCGTTTGTATTTGACGATACTGGTGAGGATGTGGTTTTAGATTTTGTTATCCGTTGCTTAACAGATAATGGTTGTGTTTTTGGAACTAGCACTTGCTCGGTGGTTGATGATGAAGATGATTTTTTTGTTGAACCTGAACAAAACAAAATGAGAACCATTCTGTTATTTATGCTATTTTTGAAGGGGTGTTTAAATCAACTGTTTTTCTTGTTTCTCGGTTCAAGTTGATAAAAATTATAGAAATAATATGTTGAAATAAGGTTATCGAAAAATATTTTTTGTAAGTCCTTCGCTAGAATGGCAAGGACAATGAAAATCCAAAGTGGCCCTCAAGATGGTTGGCCCTTCGCACCGGGGCTACCCGTGCCCTCGGGCACGGGTAGCCCACCAACACCGTTCCGAAGACAACTCACAGTGTTTTTCTTTGGTATATAATTGCTAAACCCTGAAGTATCTGATCCTTGTTCTCTATGTATGCTGGCTGCTCATGATGTATATCATTGATTCAACTGTCCATCAAACCCAACTAATCTAGAGTCGTCAGCATTATTGGAGAGATCCTGTTGGAGAGGCCGCCTTCCTTGGCCTGGAGACAGTGATATTTGTTGAGAACGTTAACAACAACAACAAAATACGAAGTCGTAATTTCTTCTAATCTAATTATGTAATTATGTCTTACAACTTCCTTGAGAGAGATAGTGAGAAGTTACTTGAGGGTGACTTTCTCACGGGAAGAGTTCACCTGCGCTGCGCTGATGGTGTAAAATAACTCATAAATCAATACTGAAATATTTGAATAAAGGAGCATTCACACTAAGCAGTGACAGTGAAAGCAAAAGATTCTCGCTGATCATGAGCTCACAGTGATGTACTGTCACTGTCACGTGCCGGTCTAGTATGAACATGTTCCTTCAACGACCTCGAAGAATATTTGTAGTTTTACCGGGCGGACCACTGTCACAACACAGTCACTGCTTAATGTCAATGCTCCTTTACTACACATATTAATTATTAGACTTCAAGTTTAGATAAATAATGACAATTACAAACTCAAGTAGTAAACAATAATTTCAAGTAGTACACAATAACTTCAAGTAGTAAACAATTAATAACTTCTTTCTACCATGATAGCACTTTTGATTGATCGAACATAAACAGTAAGACCCATGAAAGAGCTACAGCCACACAATATACATGACGAGGAAAGAATGTAAGAGTTGAAATCGCTAGACACTTTTAAAATGAATTAGGGTCTTAGCTTTCGCGCGAAGAATTTGAATGTACAGTGCTGGATTCTACAGACTTTTAGGGGAAAACATCAACCTAGCGTTAATACGAGTAATAATTATTTGACTAGCTAAACCAAACGTTCTTCTTGATTGCAGGCGTCGAAATGAAACCATAAAAATATTTCAACTCAAAGGTCAAAATAAATGGGCAGCGCACGGAGAAGAGTCCAAAGATCTTTTCACGAATTCAGCACTGAAATTTTCAATTAAAAATGTAAACGGAGATGGGAGCCTAATAGGGGTAAATTTCAAATTAAGTGGCGATAAAAACATTTTAAAAAAATGAAAACACTATAAAACACCATACTTAGATATAAACCATCAATGATATACGAAAAAATAATATTTAAGTAATAAACGAAAAAATTTAAAAATGGGTCTGTCGGGGAACAAAAATAATGTCCGCCATTCCAAAGAGGTGTTAAGACCCTAATTTTACAAAAAAATGTCTAACGATTTTTGTATGAAGCTAAGACCTTACATTTCTTCCTGTTAATATATATTCAAAGAAGAAACAAGAAATGAAAATGATTAAAAATACTTGACTTTATGTTCTACAAATTTTAGTATATTATTCGATACGCGTATTTCGGATTTTACTCCATTATCAAGAAAATATTCTCGATAATGGAGTAAAATCCGAAATACGCGTATCTAATAATATACTAAAATTTGTAGAACATAAAGTCAAGTGTTTTGTAATCATTTTCATTTCTTGTATTTGATAGTTCTACCAAGTGTTCTAAAGGTTTTTCTTTCTTTGACTTTCTTTTATATATTCAAAGGTTACAGCCTGCTACAGGAAAATGTAAAATAGTAAATGCTGTAAGTACCTTTAGCTCTTGAGGGTTTCTTTACTTGTGAGTCAGTGTCTTGACTTTTGAGATTTTTAGATTTTGTAACAGAAGAAATCTGCAACAAAAATACAAAGGTCAATAATTAGTAACGAATCATACAAAGGTCAATAATTAGTAACGAATCATAGGGGAGGAGAGGGGAGGTGAACATTTTGTTTCCAATAAAATGTTGCCACACTTTTTGCTTCAGAATTATCCCGACAACATGCAACGTGAGCTACTGTGATCGACTACACGCTTCTACGATCGATTACATACTACTAACAGCGACTTCAAGTGAAAAATTCAAGCCCTGGACTATTTGAAGTCTTGTAGTCGCTTCAAAGTACGACACGGGTAAGGAATAGATCGAGATCTTGGGCCAAAACATCCACAAATAGTCCGATTTTATCTTTTACCCCCATTTTATCTTTCCGTAATGGATGGTACCCACTAAGGTGGATAAACATCCACAAATAGTCCGATTTTATCTTTTACCCCGATTTTTATCTTTCCGTAATGGATGGTATCCACTAAGGTGGATAAACATCCACAAATAGTCCGATTTTATCTTTTACCCCCATTTTATCTTTCCGTAATGGATGGTATCCACTAAGGTGGATAAACATCCACAAATAGTCCGATTTTATCTTTTACCCCCATTTTATCTTTCCGTAATGGATGATACCTACTAAGGTGGATAAACATCCACAAATAGTCCGATTTTATCTTTTACCCCGATTTTATCTTTCCGTAATGGATGGTACCCACTAAGGTGGATAAACATCCACAAATAGTCCGATTTTATCTTTTACCCCCATTTTATCTTTCCGTAATGGATGGTACCCACTAAGGTGGATAAAGAAGTAGGCGCCTGTCGGCAAGATCAGACGAGCCCATAAAAAAAAGTCGGCCATTTTGAAATTTGGGAATGGGTTTGTCCCCCGGTGTGAAGGCCACCCCCTGGGAAAGGGACATAATTTTTTCAAAATTCCTAACAATTACAGATGTTTGGTGTTGTGGCAATGTTCCCCTTAAAATCAACTATTTCCCCCAATTTTTACATCCAGGTTTTAAATAATGGTAGGTTGCTCGAAAAAAGGTGTTTGTTGGCCCTTGGCTGGAACTGTGATAATGGGCGTTTCAGGTCATCCTGGTGTGTAGAACCGACCTTCGCAAGAACGGGTTATCCAGGTCGTGTGGAAACCATGCCTTTAATGGATATCTCTCCGAACTCACAGCGTGGTCAAATAGGATATGACCAACACACACCGATAAGAAAATTAAATTCGAGTAACTCACTTTTGATTGACTTGTAAATTTTGGTGTCCCAGCTCCACCCAGAACAGATTGAACAACTTCTACCGTAGAATTTTTTGTTTCTCCTTTAGGAGTTCGGGTGCTGCTGCAACACAGAAAATCAAAATAATGTTATTCACCCGGCGATGAATCAAGAAAAGAAAAAAGTGGAATCCGTCGTCTGCGATAGTAAAAAGCATATGAAATGATAAAAAAGTGGAATCCGTCGTCTGCGATAGTAAGAAGCATATGTAATAGGTCGATAAAAAAGTGGAATCCGTCGTCTGCGATAGTAAAAAGCATATGTAATAGGTCGATAAAAAAGTGGAATACGTCGTCTGCGATAGTAAAAAGCATATGAAATAGGTCGATAAAAAAGTGGAATACGTCGTCTGCGATAGTAAAAAGCATATGTAATAGGTCGATAAAAAAGTGGAATCCGTCGTCTGCGATA
>CM022884.1:14000023-14013055 GCA_012654025.1 Pachypsylla venusta
TAAGACCCTATAGAATTTAAAATATGTTATGGAAAGAATATTTTTAGTTGGGGTGACTAGAAAAAAACTTTTCTAATTTATTTCATATTTATATGATTTTATGATCTTTAATTTTTGATAATTAGATTTAATTACCTTAGGGATAACAGCATAATATTTCTTTTAAGATCATATTTAAAGAAATGATTATGACCTCGATGTTGAATTAAGATAATATCTAGGTGCAGAAGTTTAGATATATAGTCTGTTCGACTTTATAATTTTACATGATTTGAGTTCAAACCGGCGTGAGCCAGGTTGGTTTCTATCTTTTAAAAGTTTTATTTTAGTACGAAAGGATTGAGTAAAAGAATTTTTATTTAAATAATTAGACTGACACTTCTATTTTGTCAGATTCTAATGTGTTAAATTTAGGATTTAATTATCTACTTGACACTTCTATTTTGTCAGATTCTAATGTGTTAAATTTAGGATTTAATTATGTACTTTTACAAGTAGAAATTTTTCTAAATTTATTAGCTTTAGCTTTTATGATATTATTATCATTGTTAAGAGCAGCTTTTTTGACTTTACTTGAACGAAAATTTTTAGGTTTAATTCAATTTCGTAAGGGTCCTAATAAGACTGGATTTTATGGAGTGTTTCAACCATTCAGTGATGCAATTAAATTATTTACTAAAGAGTTTAATTTTAATAGTCCTTTAAAATTAATTTTTATCCTTTTTGGCTTAGATATGTAATTAGATTATTTGTTAGTTTATTTATTATGAGTTGTATTTCCTTATTTTTATATTGTTATAAGATGATCTTATAGAATTTTATTTTTATTTTCAGTAATAAGATTTATGGTTTATCCATTAATGAAAAAATAAAAATATGGTTGGCGGGAAAAATCCAACCAACCATATTTTTATTTTTTCCACTTCTCTTTTGTTTTGTTTTTAACTTTTTATGTTTACTTGTTAGCTTTATTGACATATTTTAACACCCCTCGACAGGTTAAGAAAAATTTTTACGGCCATGCCTTTATTGATTGAGCAAAAAAAAATTTTCCCCAAGCGGGAAAAATATTTTGAACGTGGGATTTTTGCCTTGTTCGAGGACCCTACGGTTCTCCCCTAAGTCGGACCCTAATGTTCATTGAAAAATAAAACTACAATTGTTGCTGACATGGTCCTGGGGGGCCATGCCAATAATTAGCATCCGAGATTTGATGTATGATGTAAATTCAAAAATTCAGCAGCAACCTAAACTTATTTGGAGCTGCATTCTCATACATCTGGCTATCATCGGACACGATGATACCACTATTGATTGATTGATAAACTTTAGTAGCAAACAACAACTTCCTTAGAGCTGCATTCTCATACATCTGGCTACCATCGGACACGATGATACCACTATTGATTGATTGATAAACTTTAGCAGGAAACAACAACTTCTTTAGAGCTGTATTCTCATACATCTGGCTACCATCGGACACGATGATACCACTATTGATTGATTGATAAACTTTAGCAGGAAACAAAAACATCTTTAGAGCTGCATTCTCATACATCTGGCTACCATCGGACACGATGATACCAATATTGATTGATTGATAAACTTTAGCAGAAAACAAAAACATCTTTAGAGCTGCATTCTCATACATCTGGCTACCATCGGACACGATGATGCCACTATGATTGATTGATAAACTTTAACAGCAAATAGCAACTTCTTTAGAGATTCATTTAGTATGTAAGTGCCGTAATAAAAATGACGCTTTTTACCTTTTTTTTTTAGCAATCTAAAAGAGATAACGAAAAATGACCCAGAATGAACCCCCCAAAATAGAATATATAAAAAATATTAAAAACTGAATCTTTCCGGTTTGTCCCCGATTTATGGCCGGTATTCACCACCGAAAAATCGAAATTAAGAAGTACCACTAGGGGATGAGCGAGAAAGCTAAAATTCGATACAAAAATGTTCCGCTGTACAAAAATGAATATCCTTGAGAAAAATATTGAATTTTCTAAATAGTAGCCGTGCTAACCCTGGGGTTCGGTACCACCCCCAAAATCCACACGTTGAGAAGCTTTAATGTCGCAATCTCAAATTTTTGTTCTCGTAACGTTAGCGAAGCACGGGCAAACGGCTAGTAATATTATAACTCCCAAAATGAGAGTTTTCGCTTACCTTTTTCTCGATTTCCTCGTTTTCTTTGTTCGTTTTCCGTGTTGCTCGTCGTCCAACGTTTCAATCAACTGATTATCTTCCTCAGCAATACTCAACGTCGTCGCTGACGTTGTTTTTGTTCTTTTTCTTCCCTTTCGAGCCCCTTTTGTAGAAGTAGACGCGCCCCCGAACTGATTATTAGGTTGTGGTTCGGCCATAAGCGCTAAGATTAAAATTTACGCGAGATAGCAGCATACCACGCGCAAAGGATGCAAATCTGAAACACAAAAGAAAAATATACGTCAAGTAATGATAACAAACGCGCAAAGGATGCAAATCTGAAACACAAAACAAAAATATACGTCAAGTACTGATAACAAACGCGCAAAGGATGCAAATCTGAAACACAAAACAAAAATATACGTCAAGTAATGATAACAAACGCGCAAAGGATGCAAATCTGAAACACAAAACAAAAATATACGTCAAGTAATGATAACAAACGCGCAAAGGATGCAAATCTGAAACACAAAACAAAAATATACGTCAAGTAATGATAACAAACGCGCAAAGGATGCAAATCTGAAACACAAAACAAAAATATACGTCAAGTAATGATAACAAACGCGCAAAGGATGCAAATCTGAAACACAAAACAAAAATATACGTCAAGTAATGATAACAAACGCGCAAAGGATGCAAATCTGAAACACAAAACAAAAATATACGTCAAGTAATGATAACAAACGCGCAAAGGATGCAAATCTGAAACACAAAACAAAAATATACGTCAAGTAATGATAACAAACGCGCAAAGGATGCAAATCTGAAACACAAAACAAAAATATACGTCAAGTAATGATAACAAACGCGCAAAGGATGCAAATCTGAAACACAAAACAAAAATATACGTCAAGTAATGATAACAAACGCGCAAAGGATGCAAATCTGAAACACAAAACAAAAATATACGTCAAGTAATGATAACAAACGCGCAAAGGATGCAAATCTGAAACACAAAACAAAAATATACGTCAAGTAATGATAACAAACGCGCAAAGGATGCAAATCTGAAACACAAAACAAAAATATACGTCAAGTAATGATAACAAACGCGCAAAGGATGCAAATCTGAAACACAAAACAAAAATATACGTCAAGTAATGATAACAAACGCGCAAAGGATGCAAATCTGAAACACAAAACAAAAATATACGTCAAGTAATGATAACAAAGGCGCAAAGGATGCAAATCTGAAACACAAAACAAAAATATACGTCACGTAATGATAACAAACGCGCAAAGGATGCAAATCTGAAACACAAAACAAAAATATACTCTACTCTGAGGACGCCGGACTAGATGTTGATAATCCCGTCCACGTACATGTCCTTCAATAGTGGTAAATATCTCAAATT
The DNA here is from genome assembly GCA_012654025.1 of Pachypsylla venusta. Classification (NCBI taxonomy): domain Eukaryota; kingdom Metazoa; phylum Arthropoda; class Insecta; order Hemiptera; family Aphalaridae; genus Pachypsylla; species Pachypsylla venusta. The sequence goes on from CM022884.1 coordinate 14,003,602, forward strand.
CAGTAGGATGAAATTCCATGGGTTGGCTGGGTTTGAGCCCACGCCCTAAAAATATATCCTTTAAGTTAAGCGCTAGATCCGAAGTTCATATATGCCAAAGTGATGTAACAAAATCACTGGTTTTAAAAACCGAAGAGTTGTCAACAGATGAAAGAAACCCAACCAAAGAGCTGCAGATACAATCATCTAGCGATCATCGAACGCGGTGATGACTTTCATCATTAACAGTCTATTTTTTTTCAAGGAATAACCTTTAATGCACTGAGGGAAGCACGCCAGCTTCATTGGGTGACGGTCCTAAGCCCGTGTGAAGACGTCCCAAGTCAAATATTAGCAAATATTTGACTTCGGACGATTTGATTTAGGAGAGTATTTTCTTATTTGTATTCCATTTCAAACGTTCATTATTGAAAATAATAAACCAAAAATATAATATGTCAAGCAGTGATGGTTGGAAGGGCCTCTACACTAGTAGAGGCCCTTGTAATATTGTAATACACAAAGCTAGGCTGTGAGGGCGCAATATAATGCGTTAACAATATTATTAACACATTTTTTTTAAAAAAAAAAAAAAATCATTATTACAAAACGCACATAAGAGGGACGAGAGTATTTTACTTTGTTGAGAATCACTGTTTTAGACCCAACAGCATTTCTTTGTTCATTGATCGTCTCTGGGTCTGAGTAAATCTGGGTTGCTCTCGCTAGTTGCTAGGGGTCTCTACCTGTTTCAAACAAACATTGGTTGGGGTGATATAATATAAGTTAGGGGGTGGGTTACACAAGGGTGCATCTACCTGTTTCCTAGAGTACAAAAGGGGGAGGTCTTTTTTATTATATTCTAGCGTACTAGACCGTTGACCTGAAGATAAAAATAATGAATGAGCTTTGTGTCTAATTAATCAGAGGTGCATTTCCATCCAGTGGATTGCAGTTTGCAAATCTCTATCAATGAAATTTAATATTTGTTGCTAACGCAGTCGATGACCTTTAATAAGGCCACACGGGGGGGGGGGGAAATTTCTCCCCATTGACCCCTTATTGCCCGATTTGTTCCCGGCTTATGGAAGGATCCACAACGAGTTTCTCTCAGCTTGTGGAAACAACTTTCGGTCTATGGATACTTTTGATCTATACCCCAAAATATAACTTACAAAACCTTTGACTTTCGTGGTAGTTTCTAGGGTATAGGAAACAGATCTAACGCCAATTTCCTATTCTATTTTTGATATACACTAAACTTGGGCCCTTTTTGATATTACACTAAACTTGATTCGGTCACAATTTCGATTAAATTTTGGTTTATTATTTTCAATAATAAAACTTTGGAGTCGATCAAGAAAAAAAAATGATCCACAAAAATTTGATAACATGGATTGTGTTAATTATCTATCTGACAAATAATTAAGAACGATACAAAAATAAAATTAAAATAAAGAAAACAGAAAAATAGACTCTTGGGTGGAAAGTTACCACAAGGCGATGTTAATGCATCAGGCATTTTCTACCACCTAACTCTTAGAGTTCTTGAAGTCAAATACTCAAATTAATGAGGAAATCCTGCCTCTACTGGGGATCGAACCACGCCCTCCTATTTACCAGGCGAGCGCTTAACCACTGAGCTACCGAGGCATAGATCTTCCCAACCAATAGTGACAAATATATCAAATTTATGAGTACGTAATTCCATGGGTTGAGCCCTCACCCTACTGTTTATCTTCCCAACCTTTATCAATAGTGGCAAATGTATCAAATTTTATGAGGACGCAATTGTATGGGTTGAGCCCTTCTGTTTACCATTCAGTGCATCTAACTATAATTATTACTCAGTTTCTAATCTCGTCCTGGCGTGATACAAAGATGAGTCCAACACAAGTTGATCTCATATGATTAGATAGAGGAACCTTTCTCAGTCTAGGAGTACCGTTGGATTTTAGCAATAGACAACAACTCAGAGACTAGCTGGACTTCGGATCCAAAATATTGCCTCCGGTGGAACACCAGTTTAATTTAATCACTGCTGGCCTCTCTGGATATGATACAATATTCAAGGCTATACAGTGCCTGCATTATAATTACAGGTAATCCTCTGTACTCGAACCTCGTATGCGTTATATTATAGCAATACACAACTACTGAGAGACTGGCTGGACTTCGGATCCAAAATATTGCCTCCGGTGGAACACCAGTTTAATTTAATCTAGTTCTCTGCTGGCCTATCTGGATATGATACAATATTCAAGGCTATACAGTGCCTGCATTATAATTACAGGTAATCCTCTGTACTCGAACCTCGTATGCGTTATATTATAGCAATACACAACTACTGAGAGACTGGCTGGACTTCGGATCCAAAATATTGCCTCCAATTCGGGACACCCCGAGGATCATTTTGGAATTTGTTTTTTTCGTGTACCTTATGAGGTAAATTTTGGCCCAATTTTGAAACTTGGGCACCTTCTTAGTGACCGAAAGCCCCCGGGTATGGTTTCTTACGACATATTTTTGAACTCAGCGGGTCAGTGCACTCATTTTGGCGTTTGAATTTTTCGTGTACTTTATGAGGTAAATTTTGGCCCTTTTTTTAAAAAAAAAGCCAAAATTTTTAGTGGTCGAAAGCCCCCAGAAACCGTTTCTTACGATATGATTTCTTGTTCAGGACACTCTGAGGATCATTTTGGAAGTTGTTTTTTTCGTGTACCTTATGAGATAAATTTTGGCCCAATTTTGAAATTTGGGCACCTTCTTAGTGACCGAAAGCCCTCGGGTACGGTTTCTTACGACACATTTTTGAACTCAGGGGGTCAGTGCACTCATTATGGCGTTGAAGTTTTTTGTGTACCTTATGAGATAAAATTTGGTCCTTTTTCAAAATAGGCTTCTTAGTTGTCGAAAGCCCCCAGAAACCCTTTCTTACGACATAATTTCTTGTTTAGGACACTCTGAGGATCATTTCGGAATTTGTTTTTTTCGTGTACCTTATGAGGTAATTTTTGGCCCAATTTTGATTTTTGGCGGGTCTGTAGCTTCTAAACGCCCCCGGTCTGGCAACTAAGAAAGCGGGTTTTGACATTACCCCACCGATGCACTTCCAGCCCACGGGTCAAAAATTGTATACCTGATGAGGTAAGATATGGCTAGCCAGCTCCCGAACTATTAATAGTATTGTGGTAAAAGAAGATAAACGAAAGAGATAAAACTGGAATTCTCGTTCCGTGAACGAGACAGAGAATAGCACGAATACTCTGGTCTACAAAAAATTAGTTCTGAATGTTAAAACCAAGTTTTGTCAGAATCAGATCAAGAGTTCAAGATTTAAGAGTATCGAGATAAAAGAAGATAAACGAAAAAGATAAAACTGGACCTCACTCCGGTCCGTCAACGAGACAGACAATAGCACAACATCTCTGGTCTACTTCTAGATACAATGACTTTCACTTTCTACCCGATCAGTATCTTAAAACATCTGGGAATGATGTGACGATGGGAAAAGATGTTTTCCCTCATCCATCACAACAAAATCAAGGGAACCCTAAACAACTTTCTATTATTTGCTGAGAGAAATACTCAAACACACCACAACACTGCAGGGGAATGATGTGACGATGGGAAAAGATGTTTTCCCTCATCCATCACAACAAACTCAAGGGAACCCTAAACAACTTTCTATTATTTGCTGAGAGAAATACTCAAACACACCACAACACTGCAGGGGAATGATGTGACGATGGGAAAAGATGTTTTCCCTCATCCATCACAACAAACTCAAGGGAACCCTAAACAACTTTCTATTATTTGCTGAGAGAAATACTCAAACACACCACAACACTGCAGGGGAATGATGTGACGATGGGAAAAGATGTTTTCCCTCATCCATCACAACAAACTCAAGGGAACCCTAAACAACTTTCTATTATTTGCTGAGAGAAATACTCAAACACACCACAACACTGCAGGGGAATGATGTGACGATGGGAAAAGATGTTTTCCCTCATCCATCACAACAAACTCAAGGGAACCCTAAACAACTTTCTATTATTTGCTGAGAGAAATACTCAAACACACCACAACACTGCAGGGGAATGATGTGACGATGGGAAAAGATGTTTTCCCTCATCCATCACAACAAACTCAAGGGAACCCTAAACAACTTTCTATTATTTGCTGAGAGAAATACTCAAACACACCACAACACTGCAGGGGAATGATGTGNAAAAAAAAAAAAGAATAAAAAAAAAACACAACTGCTAGGTTGTGAAAATAATATTGACTCCATATATTTAATGGTAGTTTTATGAACTGTACATCTCACTAGCTTCAAATGGCCACCATTTGGCCCCGGGTGACCTTATAGGATCCCAAAACTTATCAGATAATTTTATGAATAAACAGGGTGATCACGGACAACGTTATCACACGCAGCCCAAGGGGAAGTAGAAAACCATCATTTCCAACACAATGTTTTTCACTTTATCTTCAAGATGACGATCATTTTGTAAATTTCGACCCCCCCCCCCNCCCCCCCCCCCCCCAATCTTTTGGTTTCATCTGATAGAAAAATATAATTTGCACCATCGGAACTAGTATAAAATTTTCGTAAATAATATTTTAACAGTTTGAAACTTTCTGTCTGATGACGTGTTTAGATCGTTCCTCAAAAACTTCTCTTCGGAATTTTGCACTGAAATTTGGCCCGAAAAAAATTATACGCAGAAATTGAACCTGGACATGCATTAAATAAAACATATCGGTACCCTTAGCGGCTATTTTGCTGAATATTTTTCACACAAATAGCAGTTTTCAGATGAAAATTAATAATTCTATGATCTGTAGAATTCACCAAGTTTTTATGGCCACCATGAGTGAATAACGTGTTAATTATAAGTGTTAAAAAATATTAACTTTAAAATAAATTAAATTAACACAAAACACCAAAAACACTATTTATTTTAATTATCTTCATAAATTAAAATAAATAGTGTTTTTGGTAAGTGCTTTGTTGTCATTTAATTTATTTAAAAGTTAATACCATGAGTGACACAAATAGGTACTAATCACCTATTTCTATGAAAAAATGCCCATACCCAATATTATCAAAATAAGACATATGTAAAAATTGTATAGCTAACGCTAGATCTCACTTCGTTCGATCAAAAAATGGTCTAAAATAAATGAGATCGAATGGAGACAGTTCTACTGAGTGAGAGGTGTGTGGTAGGTTGTAAGCATTACATCACGACGCCAAGTTCGAGAGACACTCTTGGAATCAATATCTTTTCTACTGCTTGCGGAGACCTACTTCAATCTGAACCATAATCAGGGTCCGATGGAAGCTGATACAAACACACTCCGCCTGCTTCGGATCACAAAAAGTCAGCCGTACTTTGGTTTATTATTTCCAATTTGGAATACTGCCTCGGTAGCTCTGTAGTTAAGCGTTCACCTGCTAAACAGGAGGACGTGGGTTCTATCATCAGCAGAAGCACGATTTTTTCCTCATTAACTTGATGAGCATTTGAAAATAGAGTTACAAAGGTTAGGGGGTAGAGAGAAGAGGAGACGGCTTCGCACATCATATTTGACTGTCCATACATGGCGCTACAACGCTTCAGGACGCTAGGGTTCCCGGGTTGTGAACTTATAGAGATACACGCTGACCCAGTAGAATCGTTGCTGAACTTCATTAGGGGTTCGGCAATTTCAGGGCTGGGTGAGAAATATTGGACATGTGGAAAAACTGGTGTGCAATAGTCCTAACGAGTGGACGCAGCACTTGGAATTCCGAAAGGAAAGGCCGCCACAATTAATGATAATAATAAATAGAAGGTACAAAATGCCTCTGACATTAAGTTAGCCCACCTTCCACTCAAGAGTCCATTTTTTCATCATCCCCAAATCGATTCCACTCAAGAGTCGATTTTTTCATCATCCCCAAATCGATTACACTCAGGAGTCTATTTTTTCATCATCCCCAAATCGATTACACTCAGGAGTCTATTTTTTCATCATCCCCAAATCGATTACACTCAAGAGTCTATTTTTTCATCATCCCCAAATCGATTACACTCAAGAGTCTATTTTTTCATCATCCCCAAATCGGTTTGAAACCCCCCAATTCCCAATTTTTCATTCGATTTATGGATTCTACGTAGCTTGAAACGTAAAATATCATTTTTTTTTTTGGGGGGGGGGGCTAATTTTTTTAGCTAGTCAAATAATAAGCCCATATGACAATTTTTTCCTCTCTGTAACGACAATATCCCGTTACATACCGATCAGTTCCGACGACTTCTAGTGATTGGACATTCTGTATTCCTAGATTTTACCATACTGTATCTCTAAATTGAAACATAGTTCTGCAGAATGGACCCTGAATGTCAACAACGTGGTTCAGTTAGTAGGCCTAGCTAGTGGTTTTTAGGCCAAGTTTAGTTCAATATCACAACCGATTCAACAACGCGTAACTTCTCTTGAGTAGATATATACAGAGGGTAACAGAACAGAACGTGTTCCATGACCACGTGTTCTAAGGATCAGGAGGGATGCAGGATGAATCGATCTAAAAAAGTGTTCATCACGGCGGACAAACGAATATTTTTACTTCGAATTTAGGATTCTACGTACCTTGAAATGTAAAATATCGAATTTTGAGGGGGGGGGGATTTATTTTTTCCGGTACGATTCCAAAGGTTCATATTTGCGGACAAACGGATTTTTTTCTTCGATTTTTGGATTCTACGTACCTTAAAATGTAAAATATCAAATTTTAAAGGGGGGGATTTTATTTTTTTCCGGGGCGATTCCAAAGGTTCATACTTGGCGGACAAACGGATTTTTTTCTTCAATTTTTGGATTCTACGTACCTTGAAATGTAAAATATCAAATTTGAAGGGGGGGGGGCAATTTTATTTTTTCCCGGACCAATTGCAAAGGTTCTTATTGAAAATAATAAACCAAAAGGAATTTATATCAACTCTGATGGAAATAACCTTTTCCATAGGAAAACCAACTTCCCATACCAAAATAACCCCATCAATACTGAATGACCGTACCGAGTGAAGTCTCGATCTAACATTTCGATTTTTCTGTTGTTTGTTTTTACCACGATAACTTCAGCAACGACTTTACCAATTTTAACTTGATATGGCCATTAATCACGATCATAGATTTGATCAATTTTGGGCCATATTGGCAGAGCCTTTTAACGATCAAGATATTCCATCTCTTCATGATTGTCTGCATTGCGTGAGGTCTACAGTTCACTGAACCCTTCATTTGACCTATACAACATGTAGTTGAAAGAAACTCTGTTACGCTCTGTACGCTTGTCCACTGTCTCTTTATTTTATTCCTTATGTACTTCGATTACATTAGATATACATTGTACCATACGAACATAGGGTACTTTCAATTTTAATGTTCACTCCAATTCAAATAAAATTCGTTCACTTCTCACATTGACCAGTGTTCACTGTCACGTGCCTGATTCTCATTTACCTATTTTTATTTTCGTCTTAGAAGATAAAGGAATTCTAGCTTCACTTTTAAATAATTCTAGCTTCACTTTTAAATAAATAAAGAACAAAACACTTAACAAAAACACTATTTATAATTATTTAAAAAAGAAACTAGTTTCGAATCATTCGATTCATCATCAGTCTAGTCGAGTCTAGAGATGAATGTTGACTCAACTAAAGACGGAAGTTGACTTAGTCAACTTCCATCTTTAGACTCGACTAGACTGATGATGAATCGAATGTTCGAAACTAGTTTCTTTATAAATAATTATAAATAGTGTTTTTGGTAAGTGTTTTGTTTTTTAGTTATTTAAAGATTAATATTTTTAACACTTATAAGTAGCATGTTATTCAAAGATTTAAACTCTAGCTTAGGAGAAAAAACAACAACAAGTTTTTCAAGTAGGTAGTATTCATTGGCCTCACTCAAATTGGCCACCATTTGGCTCGGTTGGTCCAAAAAAAATTATCAGCCAATTCTATGATCCTAATAAATACCCAGGTCTCATCAAATCGGTGAGAATTAGTGTGATAAAAAAAGAAAAATCATGGAATTAAAACTCACTACGTTCCGTCAACTACATGTTTAGGTTTATTGTATTAAATAATGAATGTAGCCACCACCGAGGGGAGCAAAGGATTGGTGTTGGGAGTGGCATCCAGCCTTTAAAAAACTCATCAGCAAAATACGAGTTTCTACGCAGTGTCTATGAATACTGTGAGAAGCAAGCGAGGGTAACCATGCCAAGACAAGGTTAAAGCTAAAGAGATAAGGCACCGAACAGAAGGTGTTGGCATGGTTACCTTTACAATTTACAAAAAAATTGTAAAAATAAAGTCAAATTTTCAAATCAAATCAAATGGTAGAATTAAGGAAAGCAATGCAGACCCAAAATACAGGGTACGGCAATTAGTATTTCCATATTTGAAAGAGCTGTCAACTAAAAACGAAATGAGATATTTGAAAAATTATTTTGTATTCTGAAAGCTTGTGTATTCTAGTTTTTTTTTCATCTATGTTTTGTAAATAATGTCGTCCAAATACACATTTGGAGTTTTTTGCGGAAGTTTTGCATGACTCTCGACAACATCAATTTGGATGATTTCTTCCAGAATTGCCTTCTTTAACTCTTCAAAGGTCCCAGGGCGATGTTTGAAGACTTTAGCCTTGAGGTAACCTCACAGGAAGAATTCACAGGGACTCAAATCCGGCGAGCGAGGGGCCCACGAAATATCATGCTGTAAGGAGATTACGTGACCGGGGAACATGGGCCGTAGCCCCATAAAGCCTAAAGCTGAAGATGTGGTCCTAAAGTTGTGAACCCACCTCAAAATTGTTTTTCGACCAGGAACTGGATCTGTGGATTGCAAACCATACCTTGTGCGGAACGCCCTTTGAGTGGCTCCAATGGATTCACTTTTTTCAAAAAAGTACCTCGACAACGAACGCACGATGCTCACGTGACCAAACCATTGCGACACCTAAAAACCAGATGTCATTTCGTGTTGAATATCACAAACCCCTCGCTTCTCCCGCTATCACTTCCCCTCTCACGATTTTTTGTGGGAAAACTAATTGCCGCCCCCTGTATAATTGGGAATAATTGAAGTTAAAGAAGATTATTTTAAATAATTATCGATTTTTAACCCCGCACAGAGATTGATAAAGAGATATTAATTTATCTAAAATATCGTAAAAAACAAATTTCACACGGAAAGTGGCTCTTTTATCACTTAATTGTGTTAAGCTAAATCTTTGCGAACATTTTGAATACCCTCGTAGACTAAAGTCTAGTTGTACCTAGAACTGACTGATTCGGTTTATAGACCCTATCAAGGCCGTACCAAGGGGGGGGGTCCAGACCCCCCGAAATTTCAATAGTTTTTTTTTTTAATGAAAATACTTTACACGTGACTTATAATATTAAAAAAAAAAA
>CM022884.1:14019633-14054910 GCA_012654025.1 Pachypsylla venusta
TCTGATCCCTCCGCAGTTAAAGCTAAAGGTACAAAACTTATTGTTTTAATCTTTCAGTTTTATTTCAATTTAATTACCAATTTTATTTTGTTCTGATCCCTCCGCAGTTAAAGCTAAAGGTACAAAACTTATTGTTTTAATCTTTCAGTTTTATTTCAATTTAATTACCAATTTTATTTTGTTCTGATCCCTCCGCAGTTAAAGCTAAAGGTACAAAACTTATTGTTTTAATCTTTCAGTTTTATTTCAATTTAATTACCAATTTTATTTTGTTCTGATTTCTGATCCCTCCGCAGTTAAAGCTAAAGGTATTAAAAGATACAAAACTTATTGTTTCAATTTTTCAGTTTTATTTCAATTTAATTACCAATTTTTAATTAATAAATAAATATTAATTTATAATATTTGAGGAATTATAATACAATGACGGGTCGAAATCGTCGCCATGCAACATACTCAAACTAACTGTGGACAACTCTACTGTGGTCAGAGTCAACGCTTCTTTTGGTTTCAACATAATTTTGTCTGTCGTCACAATACTCCTGAAACATAATATATAAATATATTTGTAAATTGTGTGTTGGCAAAGGCCTTTTGTCCTTTGCCAACACAAATATAATTTCAGACCAACTAGACATTAATTAGAAAATAAATGATCTATTTAAAAATAAATCTCTTTATAGAATAAACTGCTATGGATAATACAGTCTTCCATTCAGAAATGTGGTAGACTAAAGTGACCCTCTAGTGTATATCAACTGGAGGCCAGGGTTCAGCACCTGCCAGTGTTACTTTCCCGGTTATATCGCTGTCCGACAGAGACACTAGAACCCTACTAGCTATTAGCGGATGTCAACCACTAAAACCTCCCTATGAGGAGCAACAGTCGATGTATTCTTGACTCGGCAACTGTTCTAATAAACGAGTGGCCATAATTACATGGGTTAATAACCCCTAATTGTTTGACCCAGTCCGGAGTTAATCAATGGGGATACAGAACTGATGAGTGATGAGACCTGTGGCTGCCGTCAAAAGCGAAGAACACCTGTTGTCCAATTAACTCGATCAGATCAGGAAGACGAGCAAACGAACTCGGATTTATGTTGCCGATTACTGGAAATTCAGAATCGAGTTTTAGGTGTCCCTAGACACGGAAAGTAGGTAAGAAATAAGCTGCCTCAGAAGTGATCAACATTTTCCTCACCCTGAGCACCGAATCAGAAAAAAATAAGGATAGCCGTTAATTTGCCAGTGATCCTAACAAACGTCTTTGAGGCCAGACCTGTCACCAAAAATTAGAATGAAATATTTCTCTGTGAGATATAAAAAGTAGTCAGTCACCCTCCGGCCCATATACTATACAGCAGTCCTCCTGGTTTAGTGGGTATCACACTGTAATTGCACTTGGAGGACCCGGGTTCAATAGTAGTCAGTCACCCTCCGGCCCATATACTATACAGTAGTCCTCCTGGTTTAGTGGGTATCACATTGTAATTGCACTTGGAGGACCCGGGTTCAATAGTAGTCAGTCACCCTCCGGCCCATATACTATACAGCAGTCCTCCTGGTTTAGTGGGTATCACACTGTAATTGCACTTGGAAGACCCGGGTTCAATAGAAGTCAGCCACCCTCCGGCCCATATACTATACAGCAGTTCTCCTGGTTTAGTGGGTATAACACTGTAATTGCACTTAGAGGACCCGGGTTCAATAGAAGTCAGTCACCCTCCGGCTCATATACTATACAGCAGTTCTCCTAGTTTAGTGGGTATAACACTGTAATTTCACTTGGAGGACCCGGGTTCAATAGTAGTCAGTCACCCTCCGGGCCTTATACTATACAGCAGTCCTCCTGGATTAGTGGGTATCACACTGTAATTGCACTTGGAGGACCCGGGTTAAATAGTAGTCAGTCACCCTCCGGCCCATATACTATACAGCGGTCCTCCTAGTTTAGTGGGTATCACACTGTAATTACACTTGGAGGACCCGGGTTCAATTCACGACGGGGTCGGACTTGTGATTTCGGGTTGTACTTAGTCTCGTGAGGACAATTGCGTAACTACTTTAATGTTAGTACTAGTGGCGGCATCACCAAGTTGACGAGATGACTTGGTAGAGTATTTACGAGATTCTCTAGTACATGAGGCCCTTAGCTACCCGGCCATTGTACCTTACCACTAAGTTTTACATTTCTCGTCCACTTACCCTGGATCCAATGGTGAATTAGCACTTGACGCATATACAGTTAAAGTTTCTGGTAACGTTGGTCTGACGGTCAGAATATCAGCATACTCTATCTCGGATCCAATGTTTATGACAACGATGTAGGTGGGATGATCACCGTAACTCCTGCACAAAATAGAAAAATAAAGGGTGAGTCATCTAAAGATAAGTTGGGGGTAGCTGAAATGAGTATGATGTGTTGGGTGTGTGGGGTTACAAGGAATATCAGCATACTCTATCTCGGATCCAATGTTTTTGACAACGATGTAGGTGGGATGATCACCGTAACTCCTGCACAAAATAGATAATCATAATAATAGAAAATATCATGACCAATTACCTATAATTTGTTTTGATGATGCAGTGACTGCTATTTTTTTCCTTTTTTTCGAGGTCGATTATAAAAGTCGATTGAACATTTGAACCAAATAATAAACCAACGGCCTTACCACTTACCACGTTAGATACACTTGTGTTCCGTTGCATTACAAGGTCGGGTGTGATTGCAGATGGGAGTTCGCTCGGGGAAAGCATCTATCGTTGGCTTTATCTGGGCATAATGAACCTCGTATGGACAACTGAGTAGCTGTTGCTGATTAGAGAGAAACAGGACAGGGGAAGCTACATCTTCACTAATTAGTAAATCCAGATGATTTCCCACACCTGCTCTAAATATTGAGAATCGCGTGTTTGTTCCAACTTATTGAATATAGCATATTTCCCTCTAACTCCCGAGTCTTGCACGTTTGCCGGCAAAGGTTCAGTGCGCATATGTATGCCCTATCACAAACAGGATGGATTTAAAGTGGCCAAAAGTAAATTAAATAAATCGTAATGGGATACTATGACATACCTTACAAAACCGAGCACCCATTCTGACAAAACATAAACATCTAATCCTCCTCTTTGAATAGTGGCAGTCCTTCTTAACTTTCCCAGAGATTTGAAAACGTTATAATGACTTCTTTTGCTTCTTTTTTCAACAGCTAAATTTTTGTACCAATAATTAGGATTGACTGGTAGCCAAGAGTATAGATTGGTTGTGAAACCTAGAGAACAAAAGTAAAACATAAAAAACATTCAACTTCTGAGACAAGAGTATAGATTGGTTGTGAAGCCTAGGAAACAAAAGTAAAACATGACAAACATTCAACTTCTTAGACAAGAGTATAGATTGGTTGTGAACCCTAGATAGAGAACAAAAGTAAAACATGACAAACATTCAACTTCTTAGACAAGAGTATAGATTGGTTGTAAACCCTAGAGAACAAAAGTAAAACATAACAAACATTCAACTTCTTAGACAAGAGTATAGATTGGTTGTGAACCCTAGAGAACAAAAGTAAAACATAACAAACATTCACCTTCTTAGACAAGAGTATAGATTGGTTGTGAACCCTAGAGGACAAAAGTAAAACATAACAAACATTCACCTTCTTAGACAAGGGTATAGATTGGTTGTGAACCCTTTGCTTCGATTCCTGCTCCCAATAGAAGACATTTGTGCAGCATTTCCGGCAAGAGCTGCTAGTCGACCGAAAACAAACATTGTATGTTAATTAACAGTATGCTAGACGAGAAATGATGATGGCTCTTGACCGGAATTCCCGAATACGGATAGAATTTAGATTTTTCACAAGAGCCAGTGTCGCTATAACATCAACCAAATCCAATAGGGATTCTTAAATAAAGAAGAGCCCCAATGGGAGGGTGATGTTCTGCTGAAGGCTTCATATCTTTTAGGTTCAACATTCAAAGCTTGTGAGTCCAATGAGATTTGAATGGTTTCTAATTTTTCTATCATGGTGAGTTGATTTACTTAGGTACCTATCAGCATTTGGATAACTGTCCCATTGAAAAGGCGATCTTTCAAAGTCTCTGCTGAAGGCTTGGTATCTTTTAGGTTCAACATACAAAGCTTGTGAGTCCAATGAGATTTGAATGGTTTAATCATGGTGAGTTGATTTACTTAGGTACCTACCAGCATTTGGAGAACTGTCCCACTGGAAAGGCGATCTTTCAAAATCTCTACTGAATGCTTCATATCTTTTAGGTCCAACATTCAAAGCCTGCGGGTCCAAAGTTTGATCCCATCTAATGAACGAATCTTCCATACCGAGCTCATCTCCATTGTAAGCGATAGCTGTCCCAGGTAACAGTAGAGTCAGCATATGAAGGCCATCTATAAACTCAGCATCAAATCTACTGGCAGGTCGCTTCTGATCGTGATTTCCGATCTGAAATATAAAAAAGAAAAATTGTCAACATAGGTTTGTTATTTTTCGGTGGTACAATACGAGAAGTGCCAAAGATTTAATATACCTACTAGAGATTATCAATTTCGGATAAAGAAATCAAGATTTATAACAAAATAAATACTACTAAAAAATATGATTTTTTAGTAGTATTTATTCAAAGTATTTATTCAAAGTTGGACCTAGAGGAATTCCACAACTAATCATTTTTCTTTTTCAGGTACCCACTAATAACAAATTCATTTTTCTTTTCAGGTCCTTTCAATTTTGCAGTTTGTTTATTCTAAATTTATTTGATCAATTTTTGTTTTATAGCTTTCAATATAGGAGGAGGAGGGGTAATTTAATTTCCAAAAATTGTAATGTGTCAGAGGTTAGTAACCCCTGAACACACAATAATTATTTTTTTTAAATATATATATAATGACACAAAGGAAAATATTCATACATAGAGTATTGAAATGTGATGTAGATATACCAACATATATTTATTTTCTCAGTTCACATTTGAGGTTTACTTCAAGCTGTCTTTTTTAAAAAAAGTTGAAAAGTCAACATCATTCGCAGCAAAGCAGGAAAAGAAACTGGAGCAAGACTGAAGGTATTTTGAACTAGACGATTGGGATATTATCTGACCTTCAATATTATATTTGATATAAGATTTAGCAGGCTTAGTTTCAAACTGAGGAGATGAGGGAAGAAGTTAGAAATCCAGAAGCACTTACCACCCAGTTTCCCCATTTTCCAGCAGGTTTTTTTGTTTGAAACTCAACAATTGTTTTATAAAAATCGTGTGCATTTGATTGACGGTTCAAATTGAGAATTACAAGAAAATTAAACGTGAAATGTGCACCGTTTCGACTGCCGTCACCATAGTAGAGCATCATTTTGTCTATTGGACTGTATGCCTCTGTCATCATGATCCTGAAATCATTGAAATGTCAGATTATTGACCCAACGGAGTGACGTCTAGTTTTAACTCCATGATTCTTCTTCTTCAAAAATATGTGTGTTTTACGATAATTCTCGATTTTGATGAAATTTGGTATGAATGTTTAACATTTTCATAAAATTTTGCGATACGTTTTTGGCCCAAAAGGTGAGTGAGATCTACAGTTCACAGGACTACTAATGTATTTGATCTAACGAATGAGGTGTTTCAAGGTATGATGACTGCAAAAAATCGAATTGAAAAAAAAAAACAATTNAAAAAAAAAAAAAAAAAATGCGCTTAACGATTCAAATGAAATTTGGAATGTGTTGTTTTCAAATGCTCGGATTTGACAATTAAGTAAAAAAAAAAAAATCCTTCTTGGGTCCCAATATTTCCCTACTAAATATTGTCAAGTTCGGTCAAGGCTGGGCAAACAGCCAGGTGTTCAGTGTTCATCACCGTCTGATTTGTACATAGAGGACAGATGGGGGAGTCCTTACATCCTATTCTATGGAGCAGTTGAGCCAAGCAGTCGTGTCCTGTCAAAAGTCGTAGACTGGCTACTGCCGCTTTTCCGGGCAACTCCGGTATTATGTCAGGTTTCTCCAGTAGTTCTTCCCATTTCTTTCCAACTCCTTCGTTTTTGATCCAAGCTTTAAATTTTTGGTCATTTCTATTCTTGATTAATCGTTTGGCGGAGTGGAACGGGATGTTTCTCGATGGAGTGTTAGTAATCTTTGTTCTTTTTTTCGCTAAGGTGTCAGCCACTTCGTTACCATGTATTCCAGAATTTGGAATGAAGATCCCAATTAGAGAATAGTTAGTCTCTGATAGTAGAATGCAGAAATCTTTTGTTTCGTCGCGAATGCAGGAATCTTTTGTTTCCGCCGCGAATTCAGGAATCTTTTGTTCCGCCGCAAATTCAGGAATCTTTTGTTTCCGTCGCGAATGCAGAAATCTTTTGTTTCGTCGCGAACGCAGGAATTTTTTTTTCCGTCGCGAATGCAGGAATCTTTTGTTTCCGTCGCGAATGCAGGAATCTTTTGTTTCCGCCACGAATACAGGAATCTTTTGTTTCCGTCGCAAATGCAGGAATCTTTTGTTTCTCCCATACGCCGCTGCGTTCACTGTCGGCCGTAAGCGGCATTTTTGAAGTGTTGTCCGATCTTAATGAATTTGTAGTTTGTAGGCCCCAGTGTGCGGCCATATTTAGGGTTCCATTAAAAAATTAGTATGCTTACTGACTACACTGGACAGTGAGTTTAGCGCATAGTAGCTTCCAAAGAACGACCTCCGCTCCTAGTAGTGTGCAGCTTATATGGTCACTGGAGGTAGCGTGGTCTTGTAGTCGTTTCCAAAGGACGACCGGAGTGAGGCTTGATTGCCCCTCCCCAACCGACCACCTGTATCGGTCCCTAATACAGTAGGCAACTTCATTTTGCTTTTCCTATACGTATACATGTGCTTCAAATTTTCCAGCAGCCATATTTTTGGAAAGAGATCCAAGAGTAGTGCACGCTACTTCGCTTCGTCCTCAAAGTTTTTTTTTGTTAACGGTAGGTTTAAGTTTTATTATTATAGATTAGCAGGCTGCGTCCGCTTCGCTTATCACCTGAGAGGAACTCTATCGTGGTTCCCGTACAAATAACATTCTAAATCGATCTGGGTCATCGCTGGAAATTATGTTCAACACACTTGCTGCCCAGTAGAACGCCAAGGTTCCCGTAAAAATAGCATTCTAAATCGATCTGGGGCATCGCTGGAAAATTATGTTCAACACACTTGCTGCCGAGTAGATGGTGATTCCCGTACAAATAACATTCTAAATCGATCTGGGTCATCGCTGGAAAATTATGTTCAACACACTTGCTGCCGAGTAGATGGTGATTCCCGTACAAATAACATTCTAAATCCATCTGTGTCATCGCTGGAAAATTATGTTCAACACACTTGCTGCCGAGTAGATGGTGATTCCCGTACAAATAACATTCTAAATCCATCTGTGTCATCGCTGGAAAATTGTGTTCAACACACTTGCTGCCGAGAAGAACGCCAATTATAGTCTTATAAGTCATACCGAGTGTAAGGTTATTAATCAACGGTAATGTTTTTAATTTTTTCAATATTTTACACTTGGCATCAATGAAACGAACGTGATGAACACGTTTTTTGAACGCGTTCAGCTTTGCACGTGTTTCCGTATTCCGTGACATTACACCAATCTAGAATCATTGATCAGACCCATAAACGTCTGAAGATTAAGTTTCATCCAATAATATTAAAACCAAAAAAGGGATTTTAAATTCAAAATGGGCGCGCCGACCCCAAATCCATTGTTTTTTTTGGATATTTTTTAAATAAAAGACCAAGGAATATTGTTTTAAAAAAACTGCAGAACTCTTTTTTCATTTTTCAAACCCTTTATAGATTGGACTAACGAGTATCCCCGTCACTTTGAATACGGTTGCACCCTCATGGTCATTAATTTCACTGAGATAAATTTTAAAATTTTACTCTCTTTCAGATATATAGGAAGTTTAATAGTTGTTATTACTATAGAATGGACACTACTTTGAGGGGAATACTGCACTGCTGCGTGATTTTAATAACACTGCTTCATGGCGGCTCTGGTGGTGAGTACAGAAATGGGCGATCATTTGTTATGTGATCAGTATTAAGTTCGTAACAATGCACGTGTGGACGCGTGGATCTACTTTCTAAAGAATCGAAATCCTCCATGTGTGTGAAAAACGGAATCATTTGTCGTATCTCTGACCCTTCTTGAGATACACTCATAGGTTTAGTTCAGGAATTGTAAATAAATAAATAAAAAAATAGTGATTAATTTTGCTGAAAGTAATAGATTAGACCCCCTTTATCTGTCCTCAGATGGTTGGTTCTACGTACCAGGGCAACCCAAACACTCAAAAGATTTTGGCCGAAGACTATCAACACAGTAATGCAAATCAAAAGAAGACCCATATCGTTTTACAGCAATTACACTAATTTTTTCTGATGGTGATTATTTGCTGTGGTAAAACAAATGATTACCAATATCATTGATTTTACCCTCCTTCGGCTCATGATTGCTGCTACAACAACCTTCCTTATCAATATTATGAAAATTCTGGAAGTGGGGAAGTTTTGGAACTGTCCGCCATTAATCATTTTGACTTTTATCGACGGCCATCTTGAATTTTAAGATTTTTCTTGGTTTTCTGCAAATATCTTGAGAACAATTAATATTATTTTAGAAGAGAATATTGAATACAGCAAAAATGCGGACAACGGTACCTATATTCGATTGCACCTAAAGTTTCGGGGCACAATTAGATCCCAAACGGAACCTACATACCAAATGGGTCAACGCTAAGTGGCAAAAGTGCCCATCACGGCGTACAAACGGAATTTTTTATTCGATTTTTGGATTCCACGTACTTTGAAACGTAAAATATCAAATTTTGAGGGGGTTAATTTTTTTTCCGTGATGATTCTCATTATAGAAAGTAAAAAATTAAAAGTGTTTACTACAATATCAATTTGTAGTTTATGAGTAAAAATACCAACTGACAACACCTGGACATTATATTCCACCACGTTCTCACCAGTTGTAGTAGACTCAGTGTTTACTACAATATCAATTTGTAGTTTATGAGTAAAAATACCAACTGACAACACCTGGACATTATATTCCACTATCACATTCTCATCAGTTGTAGATGACTCAGTGTTTACTACAATATCAATTTGTAGTTTATGAGTAAAAATACCAAGTGACAACACCTGGTCATTATATTCCGCTACCACATTCTCACCAGTTGTAGATGACTCAGTGTTTACTACAATATCAACTGGCGGCAAAAAAAAATCTGCCATAGTGACACATGGGTTTTTTATTTTACTGGCTAAAAAAATATCTCTCCAAAGACCCTAAATTTGACATACAAAAATTAATGCTTTTAAGAAAAATGAGCTCGCGTCCAAACATACAGTTTTGGCATGCGCATGTTTCGGTCTCGTAATATTTCTCATCTGAAAAACATCTGCAGTGAGAAATGACGTGCATGCAGACATGAAGTAAAGATCTTTGATAAGTTGAAGATTTTTTTTCAAAACTGACGGGTGAACTGTAAATATCGTGAGTTCTGTGTTTAGACGCTCAATTTTTCATCATTTTTGACATTAATGTCAACTTGTGAAACATTAATCCCAAACATGCATGTTTAAACGGCCCTTTATGAACAGACAACAAAACAATAATGATAATAGTCTTAAATCCCAAGTGGTATAATTTTCTGCTCAAAATCTCATATAGAAGATAAAATACCATGACCCTGCGACTTCTGGATTACCAAGTAGACGCTGTGACCACTGAGCTACTTATGCTGGTAGATTTATTCTAACAAACACGTTTTACTCCATAAAAAATAATTTCTCCCCCTATAAAGCTATGTTCAGATGATCCCGCGGTAGGAGAATTCACATGACAACGTATGTACGCGCGGAAGTCTGGCATCAAAATATCTACTTGGCTACTTTAATTCGCCTCAAACCGCATGCATCAACTGAACAAGTCAATACAAATTGGTAGAACTAGTACCGCACGGATCAAATGAACAAATCGATACAAGTTTGTAGAACTAATACCGCGCGGTCATGTAGACAATATACACTATTTAGATAGATCTTGTACCGCGCGATCATCTGAACATAGCCTAAAACCCATCTTCTAATTCAGTCACCAAAATTTTATCGTTATTGAATACCAAATTTTGTGCTGATCCATTACTTGACTCACAATAACACAAAAGTGATATTGTCCTCTCATTTTTGAAGATAAAGATCTCCGAATGAGTCAACGGGTGCATTTCCGGACACCGGACAGCCGGATACATGTCGTCACAATATTTTCGTCTTATTTTGAGAGGATAAGCTCGCAGAAATATTTTTCCCTGTATAATAACACATTTTCTTTTTTTATTTAGATTCAAGAGACCAAGAAATAAGAAAGGCAGTTATTGCAAGAAGGATAAAAGAGATAGTAAATGGAAGGGATAATCTAAACACCTTTATAATATATTTGAGAAATGAAAAGAAAAGGTTACAAAAACCAGGCTGGACTGATTTTTATTTAGAAGTTGAAGTACATGCTTTGTTTGTAGAGATAGAAAAGAAAAAGCCTGGATATTTGGAGACAGCTAAACAAATAGAACAAACAGAAAAGGATTTAGAATTTTTGAAAATCCCTATTGAAGCCAAAGAAGCAAAGGAAAATTTAGACAGCGCAGCAGAAGAATGGTACATCTTGAAAGATGAGATGTTAGAGATTCGGGAAGAATTATTGGTTATGTATGAAGACATTCAAAAAAGGAAAGGAGATTTAAACGAATTGAGAATATTTGAGCTTAGGAGAAAAATGAAGAGTATCTCTGAAGAATATAACCAAATGAAGCGAGACTCTGTGTCCGAATTGAAAAAAAATGAGATTAGGCAAAAAATGATGGAGGTAAAGAAAGAACTTGACGAAATAGAACAAATTGGGAGAGACACATTAGCAGAACTAGTAGAACTAAAAGAAACTGAGTTATTGATAGGAGAAGGATCATCCTCTAAATCCAAACCCAAACACAAAGGAAAAGGCAAGGGGAAATCAAAAGATTAATACCTCATCAGATGCGTCCTTGATTTCTAGGAAAGCGCACGCAGAGCAGCATTTCACGGTCTCAAATGATGAAATATGTCTTATATTGAATTGTAATTTCGTACACTAAAGGATAATTTAGTTTTCTATCAATAATAATTCAATTCTGGATCCATATTTTTTTTGATAAAAATTCATTCATGCCATGACACACACATAAAAAAGATATAGAAAAATGCTGCCGGTCACCTGTCACCTAAATGCTTTACTTCTGAGTAATCTATAAGTGTTAAAATTTCAATGCGGAGGTCACTATTTGACATGGTTTTATATCAATGACACATTCCTGGAATATTGACTTTATTTTAATTCTCGAAGAAATTTATTAACCGAAAATCAAATATGACAGCAAATTGGGCTCCGCGTGTTGTGGGGTGCTAAATAACTAGTACTCTATTTTTTTTTTATTGGCCTAAGTATTTAAGGTACTACTACTAGCCAGCCCTCAATATTTATCGATTACCAACTTTTCACCCGTGCTTTGCAACGATTGCAATGATGTCAGTATTCCCATTTTTGGTTTTCAAGAACAAAGCCTTTAAAAAAACACAGGTTTCTCGTTTAAGTGTTTCGCCAGAGTTCTTAGAAACATGACTTTGCTGGGTGGATATAAATCTGCATACTATGTTCTAAATTAAGGAATTTCTCTCTTTAAGTTGACATGTTGTCGCAACAAAATTTAATTTAACGGACCGTGAATCGCCGATTTTTGGAGTGGACATTCATAACGTTGATAGAATTAATTTATGAGCAGTATTGGGCCTGTATAGAAGATGCTGGATTGAGGAACGCTCCAGTGGGGTTGCCCAATCTATTCTTATAACCAGATTGTGATCTCGTGACACCTCACTCACTCTAACATAACTAAAACTCTGAATGCAAAGCCGTCCCTTATATTTGACGTTGTTCGTGTTCACTTGTAAATTTTATACTTAAATCTGCAAATCGCTCTGTGAGCGAAAAAAACAACCACATCGCGATGTGGTATTCTACGAAATGCTTCAAAGACTCCAGCTAGAGTTTAAATAGAAATTTCCCTTATACCTATAGGTAAGGTCTTTTTGGGGGGAGGTATAACCGTAAAAACATTTTTTAACCTCTGGTTGGGAAAACCCGTTTTTTTTTTTTTTTTTTTTTTTTAAAAAAAAAACTTACTCATTTGCAAAATATCCGGGTTTCGCAAATATCACTCGTGGCCGTTTAAAAAAAAAAAAAATGATTGAAAAAAAAACTTATTGTTGTTCGTATTATGAGTGTTAAAGATGTCGAGATTTTTATTGATCATTCCTCCAAAAATAGTACCAACTAACCTTGTGTACCCATCAGCAAGTTTGTAAGAATCTAAAAGTTCTCTAAACTGATAAATCAGGTCAAAGGTCTCGGGCTGATCAACAACGTAAGTATGATTCAAATATCCAAAATCAGTTGGCTCAGTGTTTTCAGTATTATCAGCCAAAGGTTCATCTAAAAGTCTGGGATCTTCAAATATATTCGGTACGGCATCCATTCTGAATCCATCAACACCTCTGTCAAGCCAATATTTGAGGACATTCTGTAACAAAAAGTTCAAATCAATAACGTAAATTGTTTAAAAATTGATCACAGTGTTTTATAGCCTCTAATCTATTAAAATTACCATCTATTCGCTGGAAACTTAGAAGCCTGTATTGGGCCGGCAATAGCATCACAAGGCTGCCTACCCACTTAGTAAAACCTCGATGCACGTTGATGGCTGAATATGGACATATTTACGTTAATTAAATTTTACCTAAGCTCAGGGCCGTACCCAAGATTTTTGTTCGGGGGGAGGGGGTCCGAAGGATTGACAGCCAAGCCCGGACTAACACCTGAAAATGATCATCATGGAAGGTGATGTTGATGGTTGTTGTTATTGATGATGATGATGTTGGTGATGATGAGTTACACCTTACAATATTACATAGGTCATGCATAAAAATAATAATGAAATTTCTGGGGGGGGGATCTGGCCCCCCCCCTGGGTACGGCCTAGCTAAAGGTAGATTGTAACTACTTAGAACCTACAGTCTAGCTTAGGAAGGGCCACTATTTATAAAAAACTGTAAAAATAAATAAATGAAAATATTAAATAAGTAAAAAGTTGGGCTCATGTTTGTATTACACATTGCATCATATTATATAAATACAAGGCGAGCACAAGTTCATTATTATTTAAGGTCTCGATCTCTTGATATTTTCCGCGAAACTGAGCGAGGTCTACAGTTGACAGAACTACTAAAATATAGGATTGGTAATTAAGGTCTTACCTTCATTTCTGTGACGACAGCCGGGTTCCTATAGTTGAGATCTGGCTGCTGTTTTGCAAAAGCGTGGTAGTAATATTGCTGTCTCTTTTCATTCCACTCCCAGGCAGAGCCGCCGAAACATGACAGCTGAAATAGTAAAGGTAGTTACGGAACTAATAATGGAACAATTTGGTATTAGAAAACACCTACACAAAGTGGGGATGAAGCCATTTCGTACACTATGTGAGGAGAAAGGGGAAACGGCGTCTCACATAATCTTTATTACTATTATTATAGAACTCTTTATTGAATGAACATTTGTTTACAAAATCAGTGAGAAAAAAAAGGGGGAATTGAAATAGATAATGCTACCAATCGTTGTTATTACGAAGCTGAGTTACTTGAGGATACACAATCAGACCAAGTAGAAAATTCTAAAAAAAATTGGCCAACCAGGGTTCGCATTTCTTCGCGTAATAGTGCTAGAAGGAGTGATTCACACTTCGCCACAGACGGACATTTCCGATACATACCTAATTGTTTGGTGGTTTCCGTTGTCCATTGACCACAACAGGATCTTTCCAGATATAATAATCTTTGTACGGTTCAATCTTATCTGCAAGAAGGAGTGATTCACACTTCGCCACTGACGGACATTTCCGATACATACCTAATTGTTTGGTGGTTTCCGTTGTCCATTGACCACAACAGGATCTTTCCAGATATAATAATCTTTGTACGGTTCAATCTTATCTGCAAGAAGGAGTGATTCACACTTCGCCACTGACGGACATTTCCGATACATACCCAATTCTTTGGTGGTTTCCGTTGTCCATTGACCACAACAGGATCTTTCCAGATATAATAATCTTTGTACGGTTCGATCTTATCTGCAAGAAGGAGTGATTCACACTTCGCCACAGACGGAGATGTCCGATACATACCTAATTGTTTGGTGGTTTCCGTTGTCCATTGACCACAACAGGATCTTTCCAGATAATTATCTTTGTACGGTTCGATCTTATCTGCAAGAAGGAGTGATTCACACTTCGCCACAGACGGACATTTCCGATACATACCTAATTGTTTGGTGGTTTCCGTTGTCCATTGACCACAACAGGATCTTTCCAGATAATAATCTTTGTACGGTTCGATTCCGTCGTCCATTAACTACAACAGGATCTTTCCAGATATAATAATCTTTGTACGGTTCGATCTTATCGATTGATTTGAGGAACCAAACGTGTTCCGAGCTTGAGTGGTTTGGGACAAAATCTAAAATTACTTTTATACCTGAAATAGAAAATTCAAATTTAATTTAGAGATGTCAGGCTAAGGACTACCTCCATTTACCCTTAAGAGGTCCAAATAAAATACGAAATTTTAGACAAAAATTAAAAAATCTTTCCTTCAAATAACAAAATATAAAGTCTCCATAGACATTCCCATATTAAAACAAAAAGTACACATTTTAATTATAAAACGCAAAGCTATACTTATAGAACTCAAAGTTCAGATGGTGTACTGACTGACTCATAATCAACGTAGTTTAGCGAAAGCTGAAAACGTAGAGACTTGAAATTCGACACACAGTTTTACGTAATAGAAAAGGAAAAAATTCAAAGTTCATCTGGAAACGAGTTAACGCTAAAAATGTCGCTTTTAGAGGTTTTTTTTTTTTTTACACAGAGGAAACTAAAGGGGATAATGAAAAATGACCGGGAGTGAATTCCCGCATAAAGCCCTATAAAAATATCAAAGCTATAATTTACCGATTTCTCCCCGATTTATGGCCAATTTTCACCACCGAAAAATCGATAATGAGAAGAAAGAACCACTTTGAGATGAGCGGGAAAGCTGAAATTCCATACAAAGGAGTTCTGCAGTACAAAAATGGGATCGCTCTTTTCTTACTCTATTATATGTAATTACTAGCTGACTACCCGAACTTCGTTTCGAGAAGATGAGAGAACATGGGGAGTAGTAACGGGTTGTTAAGCTGTGTAGAACGTGTTGAGAGTAGTTAGTATTGGATTAGGTTCACNAAAAAAAAAAAAAAATACAATACTACTACCAACACGTCCTACCCAATAAACTTGGTGTTCAATTCTATTAAATCTATATATATAAAAGAGAAAGACACTGACTTAACACTCATCGCGATTGCTCCGCACTGGTACGTCCTAGTTATAGATAAAAACCTATTCGCAGACCTACCGAAAATTTCATTAAAATTGGTTCAGTCGTTTTGGAGGAGTATGGTAACAAAAACCGTGACACGAGAATTTAATATATCAAATAGATAGATAATACATTTATGCATGTTCCAAATCAGGTCCAACCTTGACAATAATAATGAAATGGGATCACTCTTTCCTTATTTGGATTTACTAATTCCCACTTGACCTATTTTTCATTACTCATTCAAGAGTTTTATTTTGACGTTTACACAGTTTGGCCATTTTCCTTATCACTTTATCAAGGCTTACTTATTGAGTGAGCGAACAAACCCAAATCTTGTTCAGATACACTTCATGTTAATGCACAAGTGATGGATTAGTCAACTTCATTCAAGTGAACTGATAATTTACGAAGTCTTACTGTCTACCCTATACAGTATACAAGGTTCTCACCTTGTATACTGTATAGGGTCATTTTAAAGGTCAAAGATAAATATCTCGGAAACCGTTAGAGTGGGAAGAAAAATCTTATTTTTTAGGAGGAAATTTTATGATGACCTTAAAATTTTCCTCCAAGGTTATTTTTTAATTTTAACGCAAGCAATTTCCCTTACAAAACAAAACAAAGGAAAGTGACATATGCAGCCATCGCGGCGCGTCCATTTCCTCCCTTTTTTTGGTTTTTAATTCCATTTGTGATCGAGATTTTGATAATTTTGTTATAATTTGCAAATAGGCGTGCCATAATGGTATACATATGTTGGATGTTTCTTATATAAAAATCGTATAGTGAAGCACGGGCGAAACAGCCAGTATTTTATAAATTAGTTTTTTTCCGGCCCCTGTCCCCCAGTATTTGTCTGGGGGACTAACTTTAACTTACCTTTAATTTTAGCTTCGTCTAGTAAATTTTGAAAATCAGTAATTGTACCAAACACGGGTTCAATGTCTCTATAGTCAGAAATATCATAACCAAAATCGGCCATAGGTGATTTGAAAATTGGTGACAACCAAATAGCACCAACTCCTAATCTTTTTAGATAACCTAATTTATTGATGATACCTGTGAAGAAAAAAAAATGGTATTAAAAATGTGTAAAATGGGTCCGATCCAATTAGCTGAGATGATTTAAGCCTGGGGTTTTCGTATAGCTCATATGAATTAAGCCGAGGGTTGGCGGTTCGAGCCTACAGTAATGATATTTTTTTCCATGATGACAATGTTCCTTACGATAACACAAATACGATTAATTATTTATATCGTTCGTTAGAAATGTGTATCGTGCGAAAGATTGGAGGAAAATTTTCAAGGATAATTCCAAAACATCGCTCACAGTGGATTCTATTTCTAAGAAATATTTCCTGGCACGTCCTATGCTTAAATGGGGGCGATCAAGGCTCCAACATATATTCGACATAGAAGTCCGTAGAATTCATAAACAAAAAATATGAGAAAACCGTTTCGACATTCACTTTCTTCAGGTTTGGGGGGCATCGCCTTTTGAAGTTGCGGACACTAAATTTTACTTTCCCCGAGTTATTGTTGTAGCGGTGTTCCCAGTGGCGGATTTAAACTTTCCCCGTACCTATGCAATTTAAAACTTGCCGCCTCTATTTTGACAAGAAATGCGATTTTTGCTGCAGTATGCTTTGAAAATTTCAATCACCACCCATATTTTGCGTCCCCTAAATTCTGCCGCCCTAGGCTTATGTTGCTTTTGCGGTAAATCCGCCACTGGGTGTTCCTCTTAAAATCGACTTTTCTCCATCAATGTACATTCAGGTATAAAAAGATCCTAGTAATAGTTTGATATGAGATTACTGAAAAGATTTGTATGGATCTTGCCTTGAACTGAGATTGCATACGTTCCACGCCGTCCTGGTGCGTAGAAACGTCCGTCACAAGGACGAGTTACACTAATGAATGTCGTAAACAAACCTTTCAGGTCACCAACACCATCCCCATTGACATCTTTGAAAGATCTTGGATAGATCTGATATATGATTGAGGTCTGCCACCAATCAAGTGGAATCAGTTTCTTTGAATCTACGGACCGAAAAGTTGGTGATATTACACAACCAATCAGTAGTAACGTTGAAAGGGCCAACATTGAAAGGCCGTTATCAAAATATTGTTATGGACCCTGGAAAAAAATAAACCATAAATTATAAGTGGATTTTCAATAAAGAAATATTATAATTGACCAAAGGAAATTCTTTAAAGGTTTTTTCGTCTGTCTGTTCGTTCCGCAATAATCCTCGAACGCATTAAAAGATTTTGATATGGCTGATTAGTTTTTGGATCGTATGTGTCCAACAAAAATCATTTAGTGAGCCTCACGGTGTGGAGCAGGTGTTAAAAACTGGTAGTTCCGAAAAGGTAATGAGTCCCAATTTATGTCTAAAAAACAGGTTCCTCGACATAGGTCTCCTATGCAATTATTCAATATCCCATTGCAATAATTCGCCTAGTTTTAGACACTCTTGGAAGTCATGTCTTGGAAATTTCAAATGACCACCATTTTGAAACCAAATACGCTAGGCATGTGAAATTTTTTGCAAAGTACTTCTAATTTTATTGTCTTTCTGAAAATTTATCACAATATGGGGGTTCGTATTTAAAAAACAAAAGTTGGACCCCCTGGGGGCCACATGGGACCCGCCCCTGAAAAATTGGTCACGCCACCAGGTGGTTTAATTTGGGATATAATATCATGCTAAATTTCAAAACTACACATAATAAGACCGTTCAAAAGATATTCAGGTGGTCTCGGACTTTAGGGACACGCAGTATAAATATTTATGAAACTGGTTGCATGTCTCTATGGAGACTAAATATCATCTTTATTTAGATGTATTGTGGTCACTATTTCGAAGAGGTGGAATGAAGTTATATTCGAACCAACAGCCACCTGGTTACGAATCCACCGCCTCAACCAACTGAGGCTGTTATAAATATAAAGGTGGTATCACACTATTTCTTATGATTCCAAATTTTGGCTAAATTTATTTGATGTATATTTGTTCATGTTGTGTTTTATACCATAGCTGCCAGATATTTATCTACAATAAATATAATTTTGATATTTTCTCTTTTTCGAATAAGATTTCTGAACAAAAGTTAATTTTGTTTTTCGATAATGGGGACATTATTATTTTTAAAGGTTAGATTAATGAAATAATTTTCAAAAACGATCAAACAATGACGAACGTGTTTGTCATGCGTTTAAACTCTATCAGACTATTTAGACAAATTTTGGTCAATTTTGTGTTTGATATCAATGTTTGGTACTGTTTGACGTAAAAATATGACAAAATTTGGCATCATGACCTATAGGGTGATAGTACCTTAAGACTTACCAATTTTTTTTAAATATGAAGAATCAAATATCGAACGAACTCTGATCCAAATAGTTTCTAGAAATCGTACGACAACCAAATCCGACGTAAACAGCGCCTTATCATTTTGGATAAGTAGATAATCGCAAACTGAGTGGCAGTAAATTAAGCAACGACCGGCCAGGTTTCTTAAGTAGATGACCACGTAGGTTCGCGCCCTCGTGATGCTGGCTAAACCCAGGCCGAAGTTAATCAACCTCCAACGATATCAAATGAAAAAACGAATCTGAAAATTTAAGTCTTTTTAGATATTTAGCAAGCGCAGCATCCGTTTTGGTAAGATCACTGAAGTTAAGAGGCTAGGTTTTACTTAGTGGGGTTCAAGTCCTCGTGATGCTGCCCAACCCTGGCGGGGTGAGGTCGATCTGTGTAGCTGGGTACATACGTAGCCAGGGTCTATGGAACGTTGAATACACCAGTTCCCGTTTGATCACTATAATTAAGCAACGTCCAGAGAGGTTTTATTAATTGGGTAACAACGTAGGTTCGCCCCCTCGTGATGCTAACTATTTCCGGTCAGACTGGGTGAGGTCAATGTGGGTAGCTGGTTTGCAATTTTCCATAGAATTGAGGGTAAAACCCCGGTCCCGAATGACCAATAGATGTTAAAGAGACGTTAAGCAAAAAAAAAAAACTTTTTTTAAAAAGAAAAAAACGGAATACTTATGTAAAACATAGTATTGTGTTCCAATAAAATACTAAGAAGTTATGTTCATGCGCAGGAAATGCTGACGTCATAAGAGCACTGCTTCTTGTATTTACATGAAGTAAAGATTTTTGAAATGAATTTTATCAAAATTGATTAACGCTAAGTAGCAAAAGTGCCCTTCATAGCGGACGATGTAAAGGGTACGGGGCGGTCTACGTACCTTGAAACGTGAAATATCAAATCTGAGGAGGAGGGTAATTTATTTAGCCACTAAAATAATAACCCCCTGTGTTCTAGTATGTCTTGTGTTTAACTGGCAGAGCTTTTAATGTCTCTTACCGTTTGTGCCGAGTCATATTACCGTTACAAAGCGTAGTTTTTGTTAAATTGGCAGAGCTTTTTTTTTATTGCTCTTACCGTTTGTGCCGAGTCATATTACCGTTACAAAGCGTAATTTTTGTTAAATTGGCAGAGCTTTTTTTTTATTGCTCTTACCGTTTGTGCCGAGTCATATTACCGTTACAAAGCGTAGTTTTTGTTAAATTGGCAGAGCTTTTTTTATATCTCTTACCGTTTGTGCTCCGTCACTTTATCGTTGCAAAACGTATTTTTTTGTTAAATTTGCAGAGCTTTTTATATGTCTCTTACCGTTTGTGCTCAGTCACTTTATCGTTGCAAAACGTATTTTTTGTTAAATTTGCAGAGCTTTTTATATGTCTCTTACCGTTTGTGCCCAGTCACTTTATCGTTGCAAAACGTATTTTTTGTTAAATTGGCAGAGCTTTTTATATGTCTCTTACCGTTTGTGCCCAGTCACTTTATCGTTGCAAAACGTATTTTTTGTTAAATTGGCAGAGCTTTTTATATGTCTCTTACCGTTTGTGCCCAGTCACTTTATCGTTGCAAAACGTATTTTTTGTTAAATTGGCAGAGCTTTTTATATGTCTCTTACCGTTTGTGCCCAGTCACTTTATCGTTGCAAAACGTATTTTTTGTTAAATTGGCAGAGCTTTTTATATGTCTCTTACCATTTGTGCCCAGTCACTTTATTGTTGCAAAACGTATTTTTTGTTAAATTGGCAGAACTTTTTACATGTCTCTTACCATTTGTGCCCAGTCACTTTATCGTTGCAAAACGTATTTTTTTGTTAAATTGGCAAAGCTTTTTATATGTCTCTTACCATTTGTGTCGAATCATTTTACCGTTACAAAGCGTAATTTTTGTCGTTAACAATCTTTTTGTTGAACTTTCGATGTTTTCCTTCCTCGTATATAAAATAAAAGGAAGTTGTGTTCCGAATTTCAAACTTCTAGATTTAGTAATCGTGGAGTTACATTGATTGTGAGTCAGTGAGTCAATATGTATAGCAACTTATTGACTCACTGACTCATAATCAACTAGGTTTGGCGTTTAATATCTTCGAACGTCATATTTTGACTTCCCGAATGGAGCTTTTGTCAAAAATGCCAGGTACTCTGTATGCATTATTTGTATTTTCTTATCAGCTTTTAAAGATGTCAAATATTTTGAACCATCCATCATATTGAATTCAAATTAATCTTATTTGATAAGGTAACCACCAGACAAGGTTAATGCCCTCTATCACCTAAACCGTAGCTTGCTTTCTGCATGGGCAATGAAAAAATATTATTTCCGACCCTTCCTTTAGTCGTCTTAAACAACCAGCATGGACTTGGGTGCCCTGGGAGTATTCTTTTTAAGTCCCCCTATACACAGGGGACATAGGAAGGATAATGCAGTAGCGTCTCCTTGCTTTCTGAAAGGGTAATGGAAAAATATCTTTTCCGACCCTTCCTTTAGTCGCTTTAAACAACCAGCATGGACTTGGGTGCCTTGGAAGTATTCTTTTTAAGCCCCCCTATCTACAGGGGAAATAGGAAGGATAATGCAGTATCGTCTCCTTGCTTTCTGAATGGGTAATAGTAAAAATATCGTTTCTGACCCTGCCCTTAGTCGCCTTAAACGACCGGCTGAAAAGTCCCCCTATCCACAGGGGACCTATATTTTATAAGGTCTGTAATTTTCAGTATTGATTAAGAAAAAACAAACGAAATTATTTTGGGCAGAAGGAATTCTACAGCCACGGCAAAAAAATACGGCCATGACCTAGTAATTTATATTTCTATTGACGGCCGAATTTTGGCTACGGCCCTTGATGTGATAGACGCCTGATATGATGAATGCCACGTGTCACGGGTAAGAACTGATAAGAGTGATCTATAATAATGAAAATAATAAACGTTGCACATTTATAGACGGCTGATATGATGAATGCCACGTGTCACGGGTAAGAACTGATAAGAGTGATCTATAATAATTAAAATAATAAACGTTGCTCATTTATTTTTTAAGGACAAACGGATTTTTTCATTTGAATTTTGTAATCCACGTACCTTCAAACGTAAAATATCAAATTTTGAGGTAAGGGGGTTATCTCGTGACGATTCCCATGGTTCATTATTGAAAATAATAAACCGAAAATTTATATTGCTGTTCATAGGCCACAAAAACGATTGAGAATAAAGTGGTTGAGGGCCCACAGGGATGTTTTACTGGCTGAATACTCATTGATTGTCATTTTATCAGGCAATAATAAATAATCAATGAGTATTTAATCAATATAAACTACCGGGTGGTCTCCCAAATATGTCATTCACCTGATGTGAGTCCTTGTGAATTCTTTCTCTTTCACGGGCTCAAAATTGGACTCAGAGGACGTCACTTTGGAACACCATTATTATATTGAATTAGCAGTGAAATTATATTTGTGGGAAGGATTCAGGCAATAATAAATAATCAATGAGTATTTAATCAATATAAACTACCCGGTGGTCTCCCAAATATGTCATTCACCTGATGTGAGTCCTTGTGAATTCTTTCTCTTTCACGGGCTCAAAATTGGACTCAGAGGACGTCACTTTGGAACACCATTATTATATTGAATTAGCAGTGAAATTATATTTGTGGGAAGGATTCAGGCAATAATAAATAATCAATGAGTATTTAATCAATATAAACTACCCGGTGGTCTCCCAAATATGTCATTCACCTGATGTGAGTCCTTGTGAATTCTTTCTCTTTCACGGGCTCAAAATTGGACTCAGAGGACGTCACTTTGGAACACCATTATTATATTGAATTAGCAGTGAAATTATATTTGTGGGAAGGATTCAGGCAATAATAAATAATCAATGAGTATTTAATCAATATAAACTACCCGGTGGTCTCCCAAATATGTCATTCACCTGATGTGAGTCCTTGTGAATTCTTTCTCTTTCACGGGCTCAAAATTGGACTCAGAGGACGTCACTTTGGAACACCATTATTATATTGAATTAGCAGTGAAATTATATTTGTGGGAAGGATTCAGGCAATAATAAATAATCAATGAGTATTTAATCAATATAAACTACCCGGTGGTCTCCCAAATATGTCATTCACCTGATGTGAGTCCTTGTGAATTCTTTCTCTTTCACGGGCTCAAAATTGGACTNTTATTTACAGGCCTTGTATACAATATGAATTGGTCCAAAGAGAAAATGCCTCAGTCCCAAAATAAAATGAAAACTCTCTTCTCATTCCTTTATTTACAGACATTGTATACAATATCGATTAGTCCAAAGAGAAAATGTCTCAGTTCAAAAAACAAGGAAAACTGATTTACATACTCTGCCAGTTGACATGATAAAAATATGATGAATCGCTTCAAACTACTATAACTACTTAGTGTTTCTAAATATTTCGACTTTATGTATAACACAGCACTCAAATTTTTTTGTAAATTTTGGTCTGAGTTTGAAGCGATTCATATTTTCACAATACAGTTAGTCTGTAAATTTTATTTTCCCTCTCATGCAAAATATAAGTCTGATATCTTCACTTTCTTCAACAACATGCAGTCTTGGTGGGGTACATCGGTTCGTAACAAAAAAGATGGGGCCCACTCGCTCCTACTTTAGCGGTTCATAAATTTGTAAAGTTTGATTATGATCTGAGGTACCCCATGCAGTCCCCCCGCTCGATATTTGATATTGTACGTTTCATAGTACGTAGAATTCAAAAATTGATTGAATGGAAACTGTTAGATCGCCGTAACAGGCGCTTTTGACAGTTAGCTTTGGCTGAGTGTACTTTTGAAACTTACGGGACGATGAAGGTACGGTGTTAGCAAGACGAATGGATTTTTAATCCAATGTTTGGATTCTGCATAGCTCTTTTTTTATAAACCGCTCACACTCACCTGAGTGCATTTACGTGAGTGGGTGTATCTATAATATCTATATTCTGATTTTATAAATGAAGCTTAATTTTATATTTAATGTAATATTTGTTTTGCAATTTTTTTGAACTTATCCGGATTGAGTGATAAGTCAAGTTGAGAGGAGTATTGATTGAAGATGTAAAGAGATGAGATACGTGGTGATTCCTCATAAACTGAGGAGCATGGATGAAAAATATAAAATTAAACCTTAAAATGAAAAATATAAAATTGAGGGTGGTAAAATAAATAATACACCTTGAGATCTTGGTAAAATAATAAACTCTCCCACTCAGCCCCACAATACTGACCCCCTCGACTCAATCAAAATGGTGAAATTCCTGGAGCCTCCAAGTCTAAGTGTTTCAATATGCACTAATGCTACTAACCATGAACTATTTCTTTCCAACATTTCATCAAATGGAAACATTTCTCGTCTACCTACCCAGGACTAAGTTGTGAATTAGCACTTGATGCATATACAGTTAGAGTTTCTGGCAACGTTGGTCTGACGGTCAGCATATCAGCATACTCTATCTCGGATCCAATGTTTATGACAACGATGTAGGTGGGATGATCACCGTAACTCCTGCACAAAATAGAAAAATAAAGGATGAGTCATCTAAAGCTAAGTTGGGGGTAGATGAAATGAGTATGTTGCGTTGGGTGTGTGGGGTTACAAGGATAGAGTGAGGAGTGGGAAGATAAGCGAAACGGTTAAAATTACAGATTAGAGTACTTGGATAAAAATGACCTTATTTATGCTGCACGAAGTGTCTAAATAGGATTAAAGAGTCTTTTTATCGCCAGCATTTTGGCGTGCCATTATTATGTGCTAAATATCTCAAATTCATGGGGATGAAATTCCATGGGTTGACTGTATTTGAACCCACGACTCAATGTTTAACAACCAGATCGTGTTACCACTACACCACCAACCCATGTAAATTAGAGTAACAGATTAGAATAAAGTGAATGTTCCACTTTGTCCCAGAGGAAAGTTCAGGCCGTCGCCGAGGGAAGAAAAATATATTTTACGTACCTCACAAAACCAAGTACCCATTCTGACAACGCATAAACATCTAATCCTCCCCTTTGAATAGTGGCAGTCCTTCTTAACTTTGCCAGAGATCTGTAAACATTATAATGACTTCTTGTGTCTCTTTTTTCAACAGCTAAATTTTTGTACCAATAATTTGGATTGACTGGTAGCCAAGAGTATAGATTGGTTGTGAAACCTAGAAAACAAACGTTAAACACAAACAAATCATGGGAAAATCTCTATCAATTTATGGTTTTATAATTTTATTTTTACTTCTGTTGAGTGTGAATATTACTAGTACAGGGTGCGCCAGAATAACCTGACGTCAGGACATTACTAGTACGCGGTGCGCCAGACTAACCTGACGCCAGGATATTACTAGTACACAGTGCGCCAGACTAACCTGACGTCAGGATATTACTAGTTACTATCTAGAAAATTTAATGCTTTTGAACTACTAATATTTGTTTTCGATAGTGCCCCGAGTGGCTTAATGGGACCCAGAGACTATCGGCTAATTCTAAGAATAAAGTTTAATCAAAAATGGACAGGGCTTTTGAGAGTTATGGCGCAACGAACAGATAAACAAGGAAAAATCGTTAAGTTAGAACTAGGTATTTGATCAATTCCGATATTGCATAATTCCTTTCATTTATTTACTACTTATTTATTTTTAAAAAGAAAGTTACCTGCATTTGGGGAAGCATCCCAATGGAAGGGAGATCGGGGAAAGTCTCTGCTGAATTGTTGATATCGTTTAGGTCCGACATTTAAAGCTTGTGGATCGACAGTTTGATCCCATCTGATGAACGAATCTTCCATACCGAGCTCATCTCCATTGTAAGCGATAGCTGTCCCAGGTAGCAATAGGGTTAACATATGAAGTCCATCAATAAATTCAGCATCAAATCTACTGGCCGCTCGCTTCTGATCGTGATTTCCAATCTGAAACAGTCATAGATTTACTTCAAATATGGCTTTTTGGAGTCTTACAAACTTATACAGTTGTGTTAAAGCGGTGTTCCTCTTAAAATCAACGATTTCGCTAATTTTTCGATTCTAGTTTGACAAAATGGAACTGTGAAGGTGTGCGTTCTAGATCGTCCTGGTGCGTTGAATCGGCCATTGTGAGGATGTGGAAAAGAAGGTAGAATAGATTGATATGAGGTAACCGAAAAGTTTAGCAGC
Source organism: Pachypsylla venusta (assembly GCA_012654025.1). NCBI lineage: Eukaryota > Metazoa > Arthropoda > Insecta > Hemiptera > Aphalaridae > Pachypsylla > Pachypsylla venusta. The sequence goes on from CM022884.1 coordinate 14,045,752, forward strand.
ATTTGAATCCAGTTGAAATCAGGACTCCAAAGTGAAACAAAAAGAGGACTTTTGTCGTTGAAACGAAAGATAGGCAATTTTTGGTTGGAAAATTATGTAACACAAATTATAAGTATTTTGCTCTCAACAATCGGATGATGCGGCAAGCAAACGATATGTGATATTTTTTTTCTAAATTATTTTTATTTCATATGCTATATTGTATTTTCCGCGTTATATGTTTCGTATACATATTTTATCATATTTTTTCATTTTTTGGTTTATTATTTTCAATAATGAACCTTTGGAATCGTCACTAAAGAAAAAAATACCCCTCTCAATTTTTTTTCTGTACTATTGGGGTTTGTAAGTTTCCAGCGAATTGAGGGTAAAACCCCCGTCTTGAATGACAAAACAAGAAATTTAGAGTCCTAGCCAATGGAGGGCTATCCACAAAGTACTGACCACCCAGTTTCCCCATTTCCCAGCAGGTTTTAGAGTTTCCCATTTCATGATTGTGTCATAGAAGTCTCTGGCATTAGACTGACGAGTCAATGTATCAATGAGGAGGAAGTTGAACGGAAAATGAGCACCGTTTCGAGTTCCGTCGCCATAATAGAGCATCATCTTATCCACTGGACTGTAACACTCGGTCATCATGAGTCTGAAATTAATAAAAGTTAAGGATTTTAATTAAATTTAAACGAAACACCAAAACACTATTTATAATTATTTATGAAGAAACTAGTTTCGAATCATTCGACTTAACTAGACTGATGATGAATCGAACGATTCGAAACTGGTTTCTTCATAAATAATTATAAATAGTGTTTTTGGTGTTTTGTTTTAATTTATTTAAAAGTTAATATTTTTTCACACTTATAATTAACATGTTATTTATAAGTGTGAACTAAGGTGATTGTTTTTGTTACCGTTTTCAGATCAAAGTGGGGAACAGTCCAGAAGGACCACTCCACAGGGTGTATGCAAAAAACAATTAAAACTTTTAACCACGTCCACTACAGCTCAAATAAATATCACTATTCTTAATAAACAATTTCTGGCAATTTATTTATGATTGAATCTTTCAAGCAGTCAAGTTATGCACATAAAAACAACCCGGAATGACTTATTAAAACGTTTTTTTGGCTTGACGTCTCTTTAACATCTATAGTCATACGAGACGGAATTTTACTCTCCATCTGCTGGAAACTTACAAACCAGCTATCAGCATTGAACTCATCCAGCCTGGGTTTGGCCGGAATAGTCAGCATCACGAGGGCTTGCATTTTCGGAGAATAAATAGGTTAACTTTTTACGTCCTCGCTTTGGCCGGTTCTGCGTACCAGGACGACCTGGAACACAAACTATCACCTATCACAGTCTAAGGGCCATCAAAACTTTTTCGGTAAGCTCACATCAACCTGTTTCTAACATTTTTCCAAACCTAAATCTAGAAATGGAGAGAATACTTAATTTTAAGAGTAACACCGCGCTACAACAACCAACTTGTAATGGATTCACCCAGAGTGCCGAGTAAAGGTTATTGTTGCCAGCGTCTATGGCATGTTGAATACACCAGTTCCCGTTAGATCACTGAAGTTATGCAACGCCCAGCGAGGTTGTATGATGCTGGCTGGTTTTTTTCCGGTCAAACCCAGGCTGGGTGAGATCAATGTGGGTAGCTGGTTTGCAAGTTTCAGCGAATGGAAGGTAAAACCCCCGACTTGAAAGATGTATATATGTATATACTTATTCCGTGCTAAATTTTTGCGACACATTACAATTTAATAAAATATGAAAAAAAAGTGTGATTTAAATTTTAAATTGATTTTAAAGAATTTTTACAGTTAAATGTTAAAGATCAATAGATGTTAAAGAAACGTTAAGCCAAAATTTAAATTTTAAATTGATGTTAAAGAATTTTTAAAGTTAAATGTTAAAGATCAATAGATGTTAAAGGAACGTTAAGCCAAAATTAAAAAAAAAAAAAAAAGGTTATTGCAGTATAGAAAATGATTGTGACTATTTGATTTTGTAGATAGCCTCAGTAGTTCAGTAGGTAGGGACGGTAGATTTGTAACCAGGAGGCTGTTGTTTCAAATCCAAGCAATGACATATAATTTAACAATAATTGTGACAAGCATATTATCTTAACACAAGTAAAATTCTTACTTGATTTTTACGAGAAATATTTGAAGTAAATTTATGACTTTTCAGATAGGATATCACGATCACCTTATATCAAGCTATTTCTACCATTATTTCAAACGGGGATGTAAAAATGGGGAAAATAGTTGTCCCCCCCATACACCGCTACAACAACTGCTACAATCTCTCTAATTCACGTTTTTTTAACATTTATCCCAAAAAGACTGTGTCATCAGTCTCCTGCAATCTACCAACCTTGTGTATCCATCCGACAGTTTATACGAATCTAGAAGTTGTCTAAATTGATAAATCAAATCAAAAGTCTCTTTTTGATCCGTAGTGTAAATGTGATTCAAATAGGTATGGTCAAAGGGGTCCTCGTCATCTGTATCGTTAGCCTTGGGTTCGTCCAATAGTCTAGAATCTTCAAAAATATAGGGAACAGCATCCATTCGGAATCCATCGACACCTTTTTCAATCCAATATCTGAGAACACTCTGGGAGAAAATAAAAAAAATAGGAAATATTATTTACTTTAATATTTTGTTTGAAGGATTTTTAAAAAAAATACTTCAAAAGTTTCGCCTTTAGAAAATTTAAGAATATTTTTAAATATGTATACGTCTGTGTTCTCTGCTTTTTATTTTGAAAAAGCCCATAGACGAAAATTTAAAAATATTGAAGAAAAAAAAACCTTCAAACAAAATCTTGATGTTGTTGTAGTAAGTAGTAGCAGCAGTTCCATCAAATCACATTTTATCAATGGGGAGATTTAGAAATCTCGCCACTTCCATTGGATTCGTCCACAAGTCAGTAGTTGTCAGGGTTGTGGGGTTGGTTGTAGTTGTACAGGAGGGTAGTATCATGAGAGCTCTCATGTGACACACATCTTCAATGGTTGGATCAATTCGGTAAAGAAAGTATTGAGGTGTTTGGACCAGCCAGAACGAAGTTGGGCAGAATGGTTCTGGTGTATCTTGGTAATTTCTGCTCTTCTTTGGCTATTTCAGGTGGTCTACTGTGCAATATCCTGTTTGGTTTGTATCTCGTTAGTGATCTTCTACCATTCTTGTATGTACTACTTTCTTATAGATCTTGGCTGTTGTCTTGTCAATTTCTTGAGTTAATATAAGGTTAGGGTGACCATACGTCCGCTTTCGGCGGGACAGTCCCGCTTTGGTACCATTGTCTCGCTGTCCTCAGCAATTGCTTGGGGAGGCTTTTTGGTGAAACTAACTTTTTAAAAATAAATGCTTCCGTTTGAGAAAAATCGTCTCCGGGCGGAAATCATTGACCTCACCCAGCCTGGGTGGTGTTGGAAAAATAGCCAGCATCACGAGGGCGCGAGCCTACGTGGACACACACAAAGAAAAACCTCGCTGGACGTTACTTAATTTATAATTTAAGTGATCTAACGGGGACTGGTGTATTCAACGTGTCATAGACGCTGTCTAAAAAATGAAATCTTAAATGATTTAATACGTTTAGGTTTATAGGAAACAATTTATTAGCTGAAAAAGGCCTACGAATTTAACATACTAAAAGAAATTTAGGATTTTCTGGTCATGGCCATACGAAGATCGAACGATAGTCATCGTGGAACCAACAGACAACTATAAAGACGCGTTAAGTAAAATCGTGGCGTTTAAAGGTAGTTGATCAATAAATTTATTCACAAGAAAAAAAAGTGGCCAGTGGCTATTTCCGAGAGAGATAGCCAGGACACAGGCTACGACAGAGAGACATCGTAAGGTGGCTTATTCAATTAAGATTCAGTTTACAACCCTGAAAATCATTACCTTCATCTCCTCGACGACAGCGGGGTTCTTGTAGTTGAGATCTGGCTGCTGCTTTGCAAAGGCGTGGTAGTAATATTGTTTCCTCTTCTCATTCCACTCCCAGGCAGAACCACCAAACACGGAAAGCTAGAAAAATTGGAATAACGTTTAACAACTGGACGGCCATGAGATTTTGGAATTGGCTGAGACCCTTCAAAAGATATCAACATTAAAATACATTCCTGTCCCTATAATGAATGTGTGTTTTGTATTCTATTACCTCTTAAACTTTCTGTTCTCAGACCTAAGAGAGCAGCAGTCCAAAAAGGATCACTCCAGAATAACATAAACTACGTTCTATGTTATTATTATTATTTAACTCCTTATTGAATTAAATTTATTTGTAGAATGAAAGGGAAGAGAAAAAAGGGGAAATTAAAGTAAAGAGAGAGAGAGAGAGAGAGAAAAGAAAAAAGTTAATTCAAAGGGCGGGGTTAATTCCTGAGGAATTCTCTTCCACCCTAGCCCTAGCCAATAGTCATTCCAGAGGGATGATATCAGAACGATAAATAGTCATTCCAGGGGGATGATATCAGAACGATAAATAGTCATTCCAGGGGGATGATATCAGAACTATAAATAGTTATTCCAGAGGGATGATATCAGAGCGATAAATAGTTATTTCAGAGAGATGATATCAGAACTGTAAATAGTCATTCCAGAGGGATATGAGAACGATAAATAGTCATTCCAGAGGGATGATATCAGAACGATAAATAGTCATTGCAGAGGGATGATATCAGAACGATAAATATTCATTCCGGAGGGATGATATCAGAACGATAAATAGTCATTCCAGAGGGATGATATCAGACTAATAAATAGTCATTCTTTGGTACAAAAAAAAAGACTTAATACGTAGAAGCAATTATCAATAAAGTCCATTTTGTTTTAATTTTTTTCAATAAATAAATAAAAAAAACTTCTAACAAGGAAAAAATTAAAAATTACCCCAATAATTTATATTGCGTGTTCCAAGTTACGTAGAATCAGAAAATTAAATGAAAAAATCCGTTTGTCACAAGTAATTGAAACACTTGCCACTCAAAGTTAAGCGATTTTAATAACATTTGATGTATAGTAGATTGTGGTCTAGTTTGTCCTCTAAACTTGACGTTACGGTCAGTCACATTCTACAAAAATAGGAAAATCCTAAAGTTGGAACATTTTCAATATGTAGCTACATCCAGACTCCGATCGTTAAAGTACATACCCAATTATTTGGTGGTTTCCGTTGTCCATTGACAATAATAGGATCTTTCCAGGTATAGTAATTGGTGTAAGGTTCTATTTTTTCGACTGATTTACTGAACCAAGGATGTTCCCAACTGGAATGATTTGGTACAAAATCCAAAATCACTTTTAAACCTGAAATAATCATAAAAACTAAAGATAATTTTGAGTTGATTGAAAGCTTCTTTCAAACACACAATCAGGGATGGAAAAGTTGCCAAAAAGCTCTGCTAATTTAGAACACATGTTAAATATTTGATTTTTATCGCCTTTTAACTATTTTGGCTGAGAGTAACCAAATGTTTCGAGGACCATTTAGATCTCAAATTGGATCTCCGAGTACTTACTGATATAAAATGGTCTATTTTGTTGAGGTCGATTCTAGAGGTTCATTATTGAAAATAATAAACCAAAAGTAGAAACTCGAATATCGAACGGTAGGTATACAGTTTTCATTTTTTTTATACACTTCATTGAATGAATAAACATAAAAGGGGAAGATTAGACAGAAAGAATAAAGAAGAAGAAGAGAAAGAATTATGAAGTTGGGCTAGTTTAATATAGTTCATTCATATTTCATCATTATAAGAAGCTAAGAATATTGTTGTTTTTACTCAAATCTAAAAAAAAAAAAAAAGGCAATGGAGCCCTTGGGTTATCCTTTTACCAGTGTGGACTCTGACTATTGTGTAAAAACATATAAAAATCTAAAAATTTCATATCTTACCCTTCTAGGCAGGTAGAATCTAAAAATTTAATAAAAAGCCACCGGTCGGTCCTCCGACTTTAAAATCCGTCAAAAGCCCCGTACATAATCAATTTCTTTAAAATCCGTCAACGCAGGCAAAAGTGCCACTCCTGGCGTACGACCTGAATTTTTCAATTTGATTTTTGAAATCTACGTGCTTTGAAACTTAAAATATCAAATTTTGAAGGATGCAATATTTTTTTCTTGAAGATCGATTTCAAAATTTCACTATTGAAAAGAATCGTGTGTCTCATCCATACAATAATCTTACCTTTCACTTTAGCTTCTGAAAGTAAGTTATGAAAATCAGTAATTGTACCAAACACGGGTTCAATGTCTCTATAATCAGATATGTCATAACCAAAATCGGCCATAGGTGATTTGAAAATTGGTGACAACCAAATAGCACCAACACCTAATCTTTTCAGATATCCTAATTTACTCATAACACCTGGAGACAGAGGAAAATAAGATGAAGGGTTACTAAGCTGGTGCACACAATTTTGTAAGCGTCCTTTCTCATGGTTATCGAATTCCTATTGAAAATTTGACTCACATAGCTTGGGATGAAAACCAAAATATAATGAATTTCCGAAAGCTTGATTTTGACTTGATATCGCTTACTCTCTACTACTACAATAAGCATGGTCAATTTTTTTTCTTGCATTTGGGGACCCATGTCAATTATCAGCCTACAAAAAAAGATGTACACTCTCTACTACTACAATAAGCATGGTGAAATTCTTTCTTGCATTTGGGCGCCCATGTCAATTATCAGCCTACAAAAAAAGATGTACACTCCCTACTACTACAATAAGCATGGTCAATTTTTTTTCTTGCATTTGGGGACCCATGTCAATTATCAGCCTACAAAAAAAAGATGTACACTCTCTACTACTACAATAAGCATGGTGAAATTTTTTCTTGCATTTGGGCGCCCATGTCAATTATCAGCCTACAAAAAAAGATGTACACTCTACTACTACAATAAGTATGGTGAATTTTTCTTCTTGCATTTGGGGGCCCATGTCAATTATCAGCCTACAAAAAAAATGTACATTCTCTACTACTACAATAAGCATAGTCAATTTTTTTCTTGCATTTGGGGGCCCATGTCAATTATCAGCCTACAAAAAAAAGATGTACACTCTGTACTACTACAATAAGCATGGTGAATTTTTTTTCTTGCATTTGGGGGCCCATGTCAATTATCAGCCTACAAAAAAAAGATGTACACTCTCTACTACTACAATAAGCATGGTGAATTTTTTTTCTTGCATTTGGGGGCCTATGTCAATTATCAGCCTACAAAAAAAGATGTACAATGACAATTAAAAACTTTAGCACAACTTATCTACAGCTGTTGTCCCATACGTCTGGCTAGCATCGAACTCAATGATGTCTTTTAAAAAACAAACTATTGTAAAATTTTGGTAACAAACGGCACAGGATGGAGCGATTTTTAGGTCAATAGTTTCTCATGCACTATGGAACTCGGCAACCATCGATGAAGTTACTCAGTGATAATAGGCCACCAAGTCCCTGTTGGACATGTGACCGTCAAACACTTACCTTTCAAATCACCGATGCCGTCACCATTGACATCTTTGAAAGATCTTGGATAGATTTGATATATTATTGAAGTCTGCCACCAATCAAGTGGAGCAACTTTTGAATCTACAGATCGAAAAGTGAACGGTAAAATACAACCAATGAGCAGTAGTGTTGAAAGGGCAAACATTTTCACTATATTGTTTTCTGATTTTTTTTTGCTCTCCAATTATCTTTATGAGGTCTCTGCAAGGGAATAAGAAAATCTTTAAAAAATATTTTTATTTTAAATACAAAATCCTAGTGTCAGCCTAATTTAGAAGAGATCTAACTAGGACCATTTCTAAATCTGTTTTTAGCTCTATAAATGTAAAATTTCTGCTGCATCGAAGATTCTGATCAGAATTGAGCCATCTCAAATAGTTTTGCTTGAGAACACTCTTTTTGAAAGAGCCATGGAATTTTTCTGTTTTAGAATTAATGAAGCTTTATTATATTTGTAGAGAGTAAAATGTCTCTTTGTATGTGTTCTTTAAACTGAGCACTCAATGAAAGTTTTATTCTGAGCCGTCTAATGAGATATCAAAGAAAATGTAAATTATTTCTTTAGGTAAAACATTTTTTTTTCTTCTCTTTTATGACATTTGCTTTTTTGGACTAGTAAAAGCATAATATTTTTGTATTAAAAATTTACATCGAAAATAATATTTTTCCTATATTTGATTGAATTTTGAGAACCATGTAGACCACAAAAGGTTCCTACATACCAAAATTCATTTAACGGATATTTTATTCAATTTTTGGATTCTGGGTACCTTAAATTCCTTAAAACATAAAATATGAAAATTTTAGATGTTTTTTTTTTCTAGTCAATTCCAAAGGTACATTATTGAAAATAATAGACCAAAAAATGTTATCTCTTTCCGTAGAGTTACTAAAAATTTCGTTTCAATTTTCGGGTTCATTTCTCAAAAAGTTGGTTCATCTCTAGAGTATTGACTTACCAATTTTTTTTCTCACATATGTATAAAATATAAATATTTATGTATACTTGAAAATTATCTAATTATTAAAATGTCAAATTGTAAAATAAACAATCAGTAAAAATAAAAAATCAACATCAAAACTAATTGAAAAATATTAAACCGATACAGAATTAAATGTCATCATTTATAATGAATATCGATTACCAATAAATTAGTAGGCACCTTTATAGAGATACTGGTTGCTATCTAAGGTAGATCTGCCCTGGACGTATCCCTTCCTACCCCGATTACCTATCTGATGCCATGTTAGTATACTGAAACTTGCTAATATATTGAGTACCTATGATTTTTATCTATAATATTTAAAACCGAGTGTTCCCAGAACTGATTTATAATATCAATAGTTGATAGGCCAAGTGGTGCAAACCCCAAACGTACATTATAGCAGGTTTTCCTCGTGCTTCGCCACGGTTCCATTTAAATTTTTCATTATTTTTTTCAATCACATAATTTTCTCGGTTTGAGTTGATAAATAATGTTCTTGTTTCATGTTAACTGGCCAAATTTTGACCGAAAAATAGCTCGAAAATGCTTTGACAAATTTTAAGTTTCGATAATTTTCTGGGGTTTAAGCCTATGGTTTCGGGGGGGGGGTCCATTCTCATAAATTTTT
>CM022884.1:14061077-14092750 GCA_012654025.1 Pachypsylla venusta
GAGTATACACACCATCAGGGTGATCTTTCATAGTTTGGTGAATGTTCCCTTGGTTTTAAAATAGATGCGTGTGGGTACTATTATCCGAGTATACACACCATCAGGGTGATCTTTCATAGTTTGGTGAATGTTCCCTTGGTTTTAAAATAGATGCGTGTGGGTACTATTATCCGAGTATACACACCATCAGGGTGATCTTTCATAGTTTGGTGAATGTTCCCTTGGTTTTAAAATAGATGCGTGTGGGTACTATTATCCGAGTATACACACCATCAGGGTGATCTTTCATAGTTTGGTGAATGTTCCCTTGGTTTTAAAATAGATGCGTGTGGGTACTATTATCCGAGTATACACACCATCAGGGTGATCTTGCATAGTTTGGTGAATGTTCCCTTGGTTTTAAAATAGATGCGTGTGGGTACTATTATCCGAGTATACACACCATCAGGGTGATCTTTCATAGTTTGGTGAATGTTTTTTGTTTTTTGGAAAAATTAATTAAACAAATAAAAACACTTAAATTAAATTAAAAAAAGAATAATATTTAAATTAATAAAAAAGGGGGAATATATATAAAACGGGGTTAAAATGTTTATTCGATCTCATATTTTTTTCCCCCTGAGGAAAATTACACTAAAAGATATTTAAATTAGTGGGGAAAAAATTGAAAAATCGGGATTAATTGTCGGTATAATCTTAACAAGTGGGTTTCACGTGGAAGTAATATATATAGTTCCCACGTGATTTTGAGTATATCTTACATACACCTGGTCAGTGGAAGGAAAAGTGGTTATAGTGTTTTGGCGCCTGGTCTTAGGCATAGATAGGGAACTGTGGGTTCCAGGTACATCCAACGAACGGGATGTGTGGGGTAACCTAGGGAGTGGCCGGCGTCTTTCACAATACAAAGGGTACTGGTCGGATGGGGCCTCCCTAGCGGGGTTGTAACCGATTAGCCTGGCGTGTCCAAATGGATTTCCACTGATCCTTGCGGTGATTGGAGGAAAACATTGATTTTTAATCAGAATTAATATTACAAAGGTACCCACATGACATATAGGGCACTGTAGTAAAAAACAACAGAAGAAACATATTTTCTACCTAGATTTCTACTTGATGGTTTTGCACAAAATACAACTTATTTTTTTTCTAGGTTTGTATTAAGTCTAAAATCTAACAGCTGTCGAAAACATCAATACATACAAAGGTTAAGTAGGTGCTTATCAACCAAAAATATTTGATTTGATAACAGGGTAAGAGATAAATAGATTTTTGAGTTAATTAATTTTTACATGTTTAAATCAGTACAGATGGATTAATCGACTAATCTTGAGGATGACATCCTTTCCCGAGAGACGTACCATTTTTCTAGTCCAAATCAAAAAATGACAAATGAAAAAAGATATTTTATTTTCTCTGTTCTACAAGAGTTTGTTTCAAATGCCCGGAAAATTTATCATGAGATAATTATGGTTTATTATTTTCAATACCTATCAAAATTTGAAATTTTACGCTTCAAAGTACGTAGAATACAAAAATAAAATAAAAGAAAAAAATCCGTTTGTCCGCCGTGATGGGCAATTTTGCCACTTAGACCGATTTGGATGAAATTTTGTGAATAATTATTGTACGCCGAAACTTTTGAGTACAATCGAAAGTACCGTTGGCGTTTTTTTCTGCTTTTCATTGATCCTGGGTAAAAAAGGAATAGTAAGAGCCAGTGACTTGGAATTTGGTGTATACTCACATTTGTGAGACATATGCCACATTTGGAGTCTTATTGTGCCATACAAATTTTAGGTGCAATAGAATATATACGGTTTACAGTTTTCCGCTTTTTAGCGGTTTATAGCTATTGAATATACTAGTGCTGTCGGTTTTAGCCGCTTTTAGCCGATTTCAGTATTAGCCGAAAGGATTTTTTTAATTTGATTTTTGAATTCTACGTAGGTACCTGGATTTTTTTTTTTTTGGGGTAATTTTTTTCAGCCACTAAAATAATAAACCCATGTCTCACATTGGCAGAGTTTTTAGTCCAGCGTTCCCATATTTTGCTATCATAGTATCGTTATGGCTAAGGCTTGGACACACTGTCAAATGTTCTGCATTCATGTTGTCGTACACATTAAATGACATGGTTAGGCTCGCTTCCATAATGCAGTTCAAATCTATTTTCTAGTGTCAGGAGTCAGGACATTGTATGATTCCGTTCTCTTGGCTTCTGAAATTTCTCCAACATTCCACAAGAATATGGAAAGGTATCTTTCAAATCCCATTGCAGTATTTTACTATTTTACTTCCGGAAAGGAGTTCTCCTTTGGAACGCATCTGGCTTGATTGCTTCTCATTTAACACTACTCGGGGGCACATATGGTAAAGGGTGGTCACGGAATTGAGTAGCGATACCCTCTACAACATATTTATGTAAATTCCAATATTATCACTAAGCTCATATACCCTGTACAATCTGTGACTAGATAACACTCATTCTTCTCGTTAATCAAGTGTCTACTTAAGTTAAACATCAAATTTTGACATGATTTCAAAAAAACAAATGACTCGATCAAGGACTCTTTATAATAAATTGATTGATTGGTCTGGAAGGCCAAGTATTGTCTTGATAAGAGATAGTAGAAGTGTAAATGATGTAAACACATGACCGTAGAACCCGAAAAAAAAAAAAAAAAAAAAAAAAAACATGGACATTTATATTGTGAATTAGATTCTGGGCAAAAATACGACGGCATATTATCGTCTTCCAATGGCAATTATGGCGAAGCCTTGTATGACAAAAATGTATCTAATCTTCGATTGAGAATTTAGAACAAAGCCGGCCTGAAGTGATATTTCGCATAATTTGGACTGCCCACTTAAGGACTTACCACACTATTTGTGAGGCTGTTATAAATAACATGATTTCGAAATGAAAATCCCCTATCAAGGTGGTATTACACTATTTGTCATAATTTCAAAATTTTGGCACAATTTATTTGATGAATATTTGTTGAATTTGAGTGTTTGGTATATACGAGTATTTCTGCCCTTATCACACTATTTGATGAGATTTTCAAATAATTTTTTTTTGTTTTTTTGTTTGAGGAAAGATTTTAAATATTTTAAATTTTCTTTTATTTTTATCGATATTAATAAAAAAGTAAAGTTTTTTTTTTACTTCAAACAGTACCAAACAGTGTGAAATATATTTGATCAAACCAAAAATTGACCAATATTTGTCTAAATAGTCTAATATGTTTTAAACGCCTGACAAACACGTTCGTCATTGTTTGATTTTGAAAACTATTTCATTAATCTTGCCTTTAAAAAATATTTCTGAGGCGTCTGTGGACACCCAAGTTCTCAATTATCGAAAATCCACAAGTGAAGAAGAACTAAATTAACTTTCGATCAGAAATCGTATTGGAAAAATAGAAAATATCTAAATAATATTTATTACAGATAAATATCTGAACAACCAACAAATAAAATCTGTGGAATGGCAAATAATTTTATTTTAATTATAATAAATGAATGTCTTTAGGTTTTTTGTGTTGAGGAAAGATTTTAAATATCTAAATTTGAAAAGGTCGATCCGACGAAAATTTAAAATATTTAAAATCTTTCCTCAACACAAAAAACCTAAAGACATTCATTTATTATAATTAAAATAAAATTATTTGCCATTCCACAGATTTTATTTGTTGGTTGTTCAGATATTTATCTGTAATAAATATTATTTACATATTTTCTATTTTTCCAATACGATTTCTGATCGAAAGTTAATTTAGTTCTTCTTCACTTGTGGATTTTCGATAATTGAGAACTTGGGTGTCCACAGACGCCTCAGAAATATTTTTTAAAGGCAAGATTAATGAAATAGTTTTCAAAATCAAACACAGACAAACGTGTTTGTCAGGCGTTTAAAACATATTAGACAAATATTGGTCACTTTTTTGTTTGATCAAATATATTTCATACTGTTTGGTACTGTTTGAAGTAAAAAAATTATAAAATTTGGCATCATAAGAAACAGTGTGAACCGATCTTTACTTTTTTATTAATATCGATAAAAATAATAAGTGTGACTTATCAAATAGCATTAGCTTTTTTCCTAAATATCATGATGCTATTAGATAAGATATATAGGGTTCCGTACAAGAGTTCATCTTGTATGTGTTGATCTTTGCCCAGAAAAACTTTATTGATCAATTTATTATTTTATTTTAATATCAAATTTTGAGGAATTAATTTTTTGTGCCGATTCCAAAGATTCATTATTGAAAATCAATTAATTATAAATAAACTCTTTAATCGGCAAGAGATCCCCCTAGGTTCATGGAATTGTACTCGGCATTATAGTTTCTGCTGACCCGGATGTTATCTCACTGATACGGATAAAATTGATTCCATCTTGTAACTTAAATCTGGATATTTTGCGAGCAGATAACCTTTATTCACTACACAGTATATATAAGGAAAAAGGTACATTGTTTCATACAATAAAAACAACAAAGATAGTTACAATAAAGGAAAATTACGTACAAAGAGAAACACAAAATAGATTTAGTTTTCTCTAGTTCCACATGTATACACCACTGCAAATCAGCGACGAGCGACGAATCCAGCGACAAATGTTGGGTCAGGATATCGACCACCCAACATCCACCGTCGGGTACCAAGATCCACCATACGTTGGGTATCCACAGCAGCTTTCGATCAACTACTCAAGAATTGAAAGAAAGGGAAAAAAAATCGAAAAATTGATTGAAAACTGTTATTAGGTTGATTGATGGAGGTATTATTTTTAATTATTTATTTTTATGTTTCTAATTATTATTATTTTTTATTTTTCATTTTATTTCTTTGTTTTTCATTATTATTTCTTGTAATTCTACGAAATTAACCACCTTTCTTTGAAAACTATGTTCTTTCCCTCTTCAGCTCAGGTAAAGGACCATTGCAAAAAATTTGTTATTTTTAAATAAAATGAAAAATTTATAAAGGTACTCACTCTCTAACTATCTTCCCGTCAGTTTCCACACAACCAGCTGGGGTAATCTTACATAGTGAAAATATTGTGGAATATCATGTAGGGGTATCATTTCACATTTCCATTTATTGGAGGAGGTAATTTTATGTACAAAATGTTCATAGCAAGGGGCCACAGTGTTCAGATCTGCGATTGTAAACACAAATCTGGAAAAAAGGAAATGAAATTCAAAATTTCAACTGACTACTTCTTACCGCGTTTGAGATGTATGTAATACTAAAATGTGTTTGCTCAATTTTTTTCTTGACATTCTATTTTTAATAATGGAACTTTAAAATTGATCACGAAAAGAATACGAAATCCATAAATCGAATAAAAAAAAACCGTTCATCCTCCGCACCTTGTATTACGTGAGCGGTATTTGCCACTCATCACTGACCTTTGTTGAAATTGGTAAGGTATGTAAGTCCTAAATGGGAACCACCAAAGAACGGCGGACGGTGTACAGCGTAGGAGATGAATCTATTCGATTTCTGGAGTCTAGTTCCTTAAGCGAAAAATAACAAACTTTTTGAGGGGGGGGGGGGTTGTTAGCCAGTAATATGATAAACCCATGTGCCAAATAAATTAGAGGTTTTTTTTTATTCCTCTTTTTTGTTTAAACAATGGCCATTTTCCGGGTGGTAGGATTGTTAGGATAAATCAGGGACTCAAGATAACCCCATAGAAAAACGCCGAGGTCGTTAAATTGTAAGATCACTGCAACCAATTCTCATCACCAAAAGGGGGGATGACACGACTAGGAAATAACAAATTGATGCAAAGGCGTTAAGGCACTTGTGACAGGTTTGAGACTTTCAAATCAGTACTTTCCGTTTTTTAACATGCAAAACCTGTAATCCGTTTTGTGCTGTCAGATCATGTGAGACAAAATGGTCGACGTTTCAAATCTTGTTGAAGTATCCTTTATATCAATGTTGATCACTTTATCTTACAAAGAAAGTTACCTTTTCTCCAAAGCAATGTACGCCGTCTTTTTCGGAGGTATGGGCATGATCCTGTCCAAAGTTGAAATAAAAGCATCTGTCAGATCGTCGTCGTACACAACTGAAACCACAACAAAAATTGAGCGAACAGAGGGTTTCGTCTATGACGGGCGACATACGCGCTATTGTTCACCACAACATTCATCCAAAAAAATGTAAATTCTGGGTTGATAAGTGGCATCATCGTGTCCAATGGTAGACAGATGTATGAGAATGCAGCTCTAAACAAGTTGTTAAATGTTTTAATTGTCATCATACAGCTAATCTTGGAGGCTAATTATTGAAATCCCCAGAATTATGCCAACAACTGCAATATAATTCGACCATTGAAAAACAGAGTAAATCATATAATTTTCAGATTATTGCAAAAACCACTTGATTTGATGAGTTGCCAAAGCATTACAAACAGGCGTAATTGAATCTTAATATTAAAATTATTTTGTTGGTAAGGAGATCTAAAAAAATCTTTAAGGAAGGGAAACCCCTTTTCCCCGAACTTTTATTCAAGTATCACTTATGCCCCTTTGTGTTTGAATCACCGTATTACATCAAAATTTTTTTATTATTATTAAACTGCTTGCAGATCTCTATTAAGACTTCCATGGTCATCATTTTCAGGTGTTAGTCAAGGCTTGGCTGTCAATTCTTCGGCCCCCCCCCGAAAAAACTCTTGGGTACGGCCCTGGAAAGGTTCAAGGTCAATTTTGTTTATTTAAATCTAATCATGTATTATTTTTCATCACATGCTCGAATTTTCTATTAGATTGGACAACTCAATTGATTTCTTGTTATTTTGAAACTTCCGCAGTTTTTACAAGGTTGATCATTTTGTTTGCCTAGACATCCACATTTGACTTACCGTCAGCTGCCATGATAACGTTGACTTTAGAAAACGCTTCCCTTAATTCATCTGAGTAGAAGTAGGAGAAAAAGTCAAGTTCTATAACTGAGATGGGACATTTGATAACATCTTCATTGAAAGATATGTTGCGACGAATTTGATCCAACAAACCACCAACGTCAATATCTGAAAAATTAAAAACAGATTATTGTTGTTGTTAAAATATACAACATATATAATTCATAGATGAGAACGTTGTTCAGACCAAGGAAAACAGTCGCTCCAATAGGTCTCTTCCATAGATATGTGGGCCCCAGGTTGGAAGGATTCGGAGAACAGGTGACAGACATCATGGACTCTACTTCCCCATAACGAACATAGATGCAACATTTTTTCCATTTCTGGAGGCTGAGTGTGGCCACGCATGGATACTGTCCCTAGAATAAACTGCGTGCCCCAAAAGTCCAAGACCAGGGGGAGGGGGGGCATTTTTGTTTTTAAATACGAACCCCCATCTTGTAATACATTTTCAGAAAGGAAATAAAATCGGAAGTACTTTGCAAAAAAATTCACACGTCTAGCGTGTTTGGTTACAAAATGACAGCCATTTGAAATTCCCAAGACATGACTTCCAAGAGTGTCTAAAACAACGAGAATTATTTCTAAAAGTAGGCGAAATGTCTAACTAGGCAAATTATGTCTAAGAAAACAGGTTCTTTGACATTGGTGTCCAATGTAATTATTCCATATCCAATTGCAAATAATTCGCGTAGTTTTAGACACTCTTGGAAGCAGTGATGGATTTAGGCCTAGGCCCGTGAGGCCCGGGCCTAGGGCGGCAAAATTTTTGAAATGCCAAAATTTTAGAGGCGAAAAAAAGTCAAGACAATCAATTTTAAAAATTGGTTAAGATTAGTTTTCATAAAAACTTTTCTATAGGATATATTATAATTCAATTGATTAATTTACTTCTGAATCTGTATGGGTAAGATGTTAATTTTTTAATAGATTAATTCTAGTTTTTATCGAGTAATGTTCTCTACTTTCTGTTCCTTAAGTGAGATTAATCTCACAAGTATGAAGCGTTTTGAAACTACTAAGTCTGAAGAACTTCTCAATTTGTTTTAAGTGTGAAATAAAAATACCATAGATTTGCATGTATTGAATATTATTTTAATATTCATTTAAAGTGTCAGAACACTATCCTGACGATTTGGAAGAGACGTTCGGCAAGGAATGTATTCATTTACATTGTCAACTCAAAGATTCCTTAGCAAATACGGAGGTACGCTCTGCACAAAAATTATGCAATGTATTGCATTCACGTAGTCTCCGAGACGTTTATCCTAATGTGGACATTGCTCTCCGTATTTTTTTGAGTATTCCGGCTACAAATTGTTCAGGAATAAGATCTTTTTCCACTCTAAAAAGGGTAAAAACCTATTTACGCGCAAGCATGGGCCAAGATAGACTTAATGCTCTTGCGTTACTGTCTATTGAAGCTCAACTAGTCCAAGAAATTAATTATGACGATATTATAATCGACGTTTTTGCGCGGACCAAAGCCAGGAAAAAGAAATTTTCAAATTGATTAATATTAAGAAAAATATTTATTATTTATCGGTCTAAAGTTTATAACTTATTTATTTGTAATGTTTATTAGTTATATTTAAAAAAAATATTTCAATGAATAAAGTTATTTTTAAATTAAAAATATTGGGTCAAAATTCATTTTTTAAAAGGGCGGCACATCGAAAAGGGGCCTAGGGCGGCAACAAGCCTAAATCCGTCGCTGCTTGGAAGTCATGTCTTGGAAATTTCAAAAGGCCGCCATTTTGAAACTAAACACGCTAGCGTGTGAATTTTTTTGCAAAGTACTTCTAATTCTTTTTTCTTTCTGAAAATGTATCATAAGATGGGGGTTCGTATTTAAAAAACAAAAGTTGGACCCCCTGGGGGCCACATGGGACCCACCCCTGAAAAATTGGCCATACCATCAGGTGGTTTAATTTGGGATATAATAACATGCAAAATTTCAAAACTCCTCATAGAGCCGTTCAAAAGGTATTCAGACTTTTGAGACACGCTGTATAGGTTCAAATATTATACCTGCATGGTATTTGGCACACCCTGTATTTTGAATATTCTGTACCTACCTGTACAAATAACATTCCTCGCCCACAATGAAGCTGCAATACTTGACAGACCGGTACCCGATCCCAATTCTAAAATAACACTATTTGGTTTGACTTTGGTAACGTCCAACATAAGATCAGACAGAAGTAGAGCACCTCGCCATACTTGTAATCCGACTAGTTGTAAGTTGGTTCTCGAGTGATGTTCTGAAAATAATCAGTAGAAAAATATGAAGGAGCATGTCGATCTGTTGAAAAGCGTCTTTTCAACAAATAATTCACTGACGAATGTCATAACTTTTGGACATATTCTTCCGTGAGGTTGTTTTTCGCTCATTCTTTGGAGAATATACCATCTCTGTGTTACTGAGGCAGTACGAGTATATTTTATTTTTAGCGGTTTTCACTTATCCAGTCTAAAAAGAGAATGGTAAGAGCTAGAGACTTGAAATTTGGTATGTATTTGGGGTCTCAGTAAGCTTTGAAATTTTTGGGTGCAATCAAATTAACCGCTTTTAGCGGTTTTCATGTCTTATTTAAAGACATCAGGCAATCTCATGGACTCATTACTGACCTATGGTAATAGTCGACTGACTTTTTTTTCTTTTTAAAATCAAATCTCCATCTTTATCAAACAAGAGTTTCTTCTTATCACCATTATCCTTGTCACATTTTGGATTATCAAAAGAAAATTCAGATACTATGCCTTTAGTCTGATCTGATCGTCGAACATTGGCACTGTAGATTTCTGATTGAACTGTTAGTTCTTGTTCCATTTGATGAACTGAAATCAGACAGAAATGATAGCTGGCTTATCAAGTTGAATATTCAGGGTTCAATCTCACAACCTATCTAGATAACGTGATATTTTTATTTATTTATGGCTTCTTACAGTATGCTTCTGAAGTCCTAGCGAAGGCGTTATAACTTTTTCTGATATCAGAATCCAGGTTTGAATCTCATAAATTACAATTGTTGAGAAAAATTATCAATTTCTCGCATGACATTAAAAATCCTACATAGAACATTGTGGCTCAGTGGCAAGGCCTCTGTTGGTAGGTTCTGAGTTCACTTCCGGGTGGGGTAGTATGTTTTTCCGTCTTGAATGACCAATAGATGTTAAAGAGACGTTAAGCTAAATTAAATTAAAAAAAAAAAATCCTACACTTAGCAGCGCCTCCGGGGTTAAACCCAGAAACATCCTTTTTTTGTTTACTTATTATCATACTAATTGTGGTGGCCTTTCCTTTCGGAATTCCAAAATGCAGAGTCCAAAAGCTAGTACTGCAAACCAGTTTTCGACCTGCCTCGTATCTCTCACCCAGTTCACACCAGGTCAGAGGGAATCTTTATTAGATGACAACTCGGAAAACCCAGTGTGTCAAAGCGCTGTAATGGGCAGTGAAATATGATCTATTAGGCCGTCTCGCCGTACTATCCACACATCCTGCACATCGCTGTTTCCCTGTTTATTCCTATAATTTTTAGGTGTTTGCTTGTTGCGGAGTGTTGTCAGATTAACAAGCTTTTTTGCTGCTTTCTCTCCCCTTAGAGGTATGAAGACATGTAAATTTGTTCCAGACTTCTTTATGTTTTTCAAAGACCCATTTATCAAATAGAACCGTTATAAAACTATGCCAATGTGACACTTGGGGTTAAAAAATAAATACTGCCTTAAAATTTGAAATCAAACCAAGCAAATCCGTTTTTCCACCCCCATACCCTGGACACCGCACGCCATATAGGGCATCGGCACTTACCATTGACCGATTTTGATGGAATTTTGGTATGTAAGTATAGGTGGTAGGTCCAAGATCTAGTAATGAATAATATCTCTAGTACCAGTAGATTCAGCAATAAAAAAACAATTGTCTGAAATTCAGATCACAATAATGCATTGAAACATAATATAATATTTGGATTCCACGTATCTTGTGTGAACCAAATGAGAATGTCTGGTCTGAAAACGGTGAATGTTATGAGAAACGTTAACAGCAAGCATTTTCCAGGCCAACATCTGGATCTGGATCAGTGAATGTTGTTGTGGTGGAGACGGCCTATGTAAGCTTGTCAGCGTTTTCCTTTCCTTTTCGTTTTAATTTAATTTTTGACCAAACGAGATGAGGTTTAGTTTGAACACCACGCTATTTCTTTTTAATTGTCTCATTGTACCACGATAACTCTCGAACGCCATGTCCAATTTTGATGAAACTTAATATGAACATTCATAGAATTTAAAATTAAAAATTAATTCTACACAGATACGTAGAATTTTTAGATTGTACCTACCTTCAAACGTAAAAAATATCAAATTTTTTCGTGGTCGATTTCAGAGGTTCATTGTTCAATAATAAACTAAAATATTATTAACAAAACATTTTTTTTTTTTTTAAAAAAAAAAAAAAAAAAGTTGTTCAGTTGGTAGATCGAGCGATTCGTAAGAGTTTTTGTTTTGATTTAAAAAAATAGAAAAAAATATTTTTAAAAAAAACAACAACACTGAAAATGAAGAAAGTCCAATAATTAAATTTCAAATATGTCCTGTCAGCTGTCAGGAACATGAGAAGTGTTTATTTATTTAACTTATTTTGCCCGCTCTTTATGTTGAAAATTTCTTTCATCTATTTGAACAAATGGTTGTGTTTAAAACATTATAACCATAATGACAGATAAATGATCTGTCTAATGACAGGAATCAACCAAGTACCCTCCACATTTCACGGTTCTGAGCGTTTTCTTTTATCCCTTGATAACTCTTACCTGTTTTCACATAACTCATCTTACCAAATTTTATTCTACCCCATCCCTTTTTTCCCTCAAAATTTCCTTCAATTATCCTCCTCTGCAAACGATTCCTAAGCAGTATGTGTCCTAACCAAGATGTCTTCCTTTTTCTTATTGTCTCCAGTATCTCCTATCCTTCTTAACACTTCTTCATTTCTCACCTTATCTTCCTCTGCAAACAAGTCCTACGCAGTATGTGTCCTAACCAAGATGTCTTCCTTTTTCTTATTGTCTCCAGTATCTCCTATCCTTCTTAACACTTCTCCATTTCTCACCTTATCTTCCTTTGCAAACAATTCCTACGCAGTATGTGTCCTAACCAAGATGTCTTCCTTTTTCTTATTGTCTCCAGTATCTCCTATCCTTCTTAACACTTCTTCATTTCTCACCTTATCTTTCTTTCCAACTGACTCCCTACATTTTCCTCCACAATCACATTTCAAAACTCTCCAAATACTTCGCTTCCTTCTATACAGCAACACACTCCACACATATCACTTCACAAATCTCACTCTCAACCTTACAGATATCGTTTTAACTGTTACCAAACCTTTCATCTTTGTGTATGCTGATTTTGCCATTCCTATTCGGGTTCTAAATTCCTCAGTAGAATTTCCTTTGGAGTTCGCTACTGCGGCCAGCTTTCATAAAGATGTTAATTGCTTCAATCGCTTCTAAAACTACATTTATCTCACTTTTTTTATCCAAGGGTGATAGGAAAAAAAAAAATCTATGAATACTATTAACTTTACGAATCTATCGGGCACTTGTTTGCTACTAACACTGTTATGGTCTATCGTGCACTTGTTTGCTACTAACACCGTTATGGTCTATAGGGCACTTGTTAGCTACTAACACTGTTATGGTCTATCGGGCACTTGTTTGCTACTAACACTGTTATGGTCTACCGTGCACTTGTTTGCTAGTAACACCGTTATGGCCTACCGTTCACTTGTTTGCTACTGACATTGTTATGGTCTACCGTGCACTTGTTTGCTACTAACACTGTTATGGTCTATCGGGCACTTGTTTGCTACTGACACTGTTATGGTCTACCGTGCACTTCTTTGCTACTGACACCGTTATGGACTACCGTTCACTTGTTTGCTACTGACACCGTTATGGTCTACCGTGCACTTGTTTGCTACTGACACTGCTATGAAAATAAATAAATCAAGTTCAATATCACAATTCTATTAATTTAGTTCACATTAATTAATTATTATTGATTGATAGAATAATATTTTCATCACGAGAGACACATTATTGAAGTGTGATTTTTTTTTTTCGTTTAAAAAAATGTGAAATATTTATGTACAAATATCTATGTTAGGTCAAACGAACGGAATGTGTTTAAGATTTGATAGTTAAATTACCTAAATATATAGGGTGGTACTTCAAGAAGCCAAGTTATTAAATTGGTTAGTTTTACATCACTATCAGATTTATGGACTGCACGCTTAATGGAGAAATGTGGTTGCCATTCGGCACAGGGTAGACCAATAGTTCTCAAAATCAACAAGTTTTATAAATATAATCATTGCCTATACCAACTACTAACAATGATCTCCCCAGCCTGGGTGGGACCGGAAAATAGCCAGCATTATGAGGGCGCGAACCTACGTGGTCGATCACTTAGTAAAACCTCTCTGAACGTTGCTTAACTTCAGTGATCTAACGGGAACTGGCGTATTCAATGTTTTTAATTTAAGACATAGGACAGGTTGGTATTTCATAGTGTGGAGAATTCTCGGGACGTTGCTTAACTTCAGTGATCTAACGGGAACTGGCGTATTCAATGTTTTTAATTTAAGACATAGAACAGGTAGGTATTTCATAGGTGGAAAATTCTGAATATCCAATTCTGAGTTTTTTTTTGTAATAGATTTCTATGGCTAATTACTAACAATAATTCAACAAAAATACCAAATTCTATTGGGAAGTAAGATGTTCTATTGGGAACCAAAAAGTTCATCTAAATTTTTTTACGCGACCAATATAATTTTCCATCTCCGGCAGCGCATTATTTGTTAACATTGTAATGTTTCAATTAAGATTTGCCTCCTCTTATCTCTTAAACTCAAAATGTGTTTTTAATATGAAAATGAAGATTGCTCCCAAATAGAAGACACACTTTACATTACACAAATATAGAAATATATGTTTCAAATATATATGTTCATTATTTAGGCAGTGCTGGATCAGAAAACATCGACATTTCCGTAATACCTAGATTTAGCTAAGTAAACATAAAAGCTGTTTTCTAACCCCAAAAAGCGCAGTAGAACCTTAGGTGCAAGGGATTTCTATAGCGCTAAAGGAAAATTCACTCTACGAAATGACAGTGCCCCGACCGCAGGTGATCCGCCTGGTAAAACAAAAAATAGTCTTCCATGCAGTTAAAGGAACATGTTCATACTAATCAGCGGGAATCGCTTGCCGGCACTGTCACTGCAGGAATTTAGATTGCATATATACAACTTCGTGCCTGGTTTTATTATTTTTTCTGATTCAAAAACATAAAAAAAAAAAAAAAAAAAAAAAAAAAAAAAAAACTGGCGACTGACTAGTTAAAATTTTATTCTAGAAGGTTTTGGTTGAATCTTGTAATGCTGTGATTTCTATGTTTTACTGCAAATGTTAAGACTACACCCATGTGTCAAAATTTCAACTGAATACCTCTGTAGTTAAAAGATAATTAAAACCACAGATTTTTAAACCAAGGAGTTTACTACTAACCTGGCATTAACCAGGTTATAGTTATTATGAAGCAAACTGAAGCTGCTACTACTACTACATGGCCCAACAATTCTATGAACCTACTTAATGTTCGAGAGTTATCGTGGTTCAAAAAGACAATCTCCGTGGCTGAGTTGTTAAGACTGAGGTTTTAACAACTCAGCCACGGAGATTCTGAGGTTGTGGGTTTGAATCACGGAACGAAAATTTTTTGGTCGAATTTTCTCTTTTCCGAAAGGACATGGCAGCAAAAGCCCTGAAATAATGCGAAAGTGTCCATCGAGGCGTACGGCGTGTCGGACAAGCGGATTTTTTTTCGAATTTTGGATTCTACGTACCTTGAAACGTAAAATATAAAATTTTAAGGGGAGGTATTTTTTTCGTGTCGAATCCAAAGTTCCATTATTAGAAATAATAAAACAAACTCGTTAAAACTAGTAAAAAATACTAGGCCTTCACTTCGGTCAGTCAGTAAAACTTGCCATAGAACGTGCTCCGTGAAAGTTAAAAAATGTTGTTAAAGGATTTTTTCTCTAACGCACTGTCAATTTCCTCTATCCCAATGAAATTATTATTAGATTACCTTGTACCTGGGCAAAACTTGGCGTCTGACAGCACACTCGCACACACAATGTGTGCAGTTTGCAGGGTCATTAAACAAAACAAACATTTATCTTCATCAAATTTATGACATCAATTTTTAAAGAATCTGATAAAGTATGAAAAATATCGGTCTAGTGCGCAAAATCATTTTTCAGGGGCATGGTTGAGAGCTGTTCCAAGTCCAACATTGGCACGTTTCTAGATAATGAAACAATGTGAGTCTGTGTGGTCTGAGACTAGGTTGTAAATTGTGTAGGTCACACAACTCTAATAGCTGAGGGTTCTAGCTTCGGTCGCCACGGACTTTATTGTCAGAGAAGTGCAGGCAGGCTATCTCGACATAACGAAATTATTTAAATACTACAAAGATAACTAGCCTCGGTTAATATCAGTTCGAGGTTAGAGCCAAAAGGTATTCCTCAAGAGGATAGAAAAAAAACTTGATGGTATAACCAATATTGCATGGGAGAGGGGAAACGTTCTCGTCGGGGATATAACCAGTATAGAGTCCTTGGCACAGTCGCATTTACAGTACAGCCAGGTACCAGGGTATCCTAGTGAATCTGCTGCAAAGAAGAAACATAATCTTAGAAGCTAGGATTAGTTCTAATAGGCTTAGGATAAGAACTATTGTAAAATTTGTATTAACTCAAATAAAATAAATCTAAATCTAATTAAATATAAGAACATAAAAAAAAATCATCTGTTTCTTGCCTTTGCAGTAGAGACTCTGGGGCCTTGGTATCAGGAAAGATAGTGCGAGTGTGATGGGAATTCTCCTTTCTTCCCATGCTTTGGATGAGGTATTTTACCTGTAAAGAAAGTTTCTGTGATTGATTTTTTTCAAGTTCTTATTTTGATTTTTTTCAACAAACACACTCTATTAATAGTTTATGGTGCGCAAGTTAGAACAAGTTTCCGTATAGTTGCTCATCTTTCAAAGCAATTCAATTTGATCTTGACCTGGTCATTCTGACTTAACTTCAGTGATCTGACCGGTGTACCCAACGTAATAAAGCGTTGGCTGAGGTTTTGCTTTTAAAATAAAATCTCCCAGCTTAGTATTAGGTCATTATTATAGTACGAAACTCTTTGTTATTGACTGACAATAATGTTATGCTTCGAGAACCCACTAGAACACAAATGGAACTTACATACCAAATATGATTAGTTTCGGTCAACGTCAAATCGCAAAAGTGTGGGTACAACTCCAGGGAGAATTACCCAGGAGGAAAAATACAATTTTTCGGAGAGACAGTCATAATAAGCAAAAATTAGAAAAAATCATTAAACAAATTCCATACCCGAGTACGTACTACGTTCAACTGCTAGTTGTTTTGCACTAGGGCGTAGGCAGATTTCACACATTAAAGAAACGATGATGAAATTTTGATCTATTAGAAGGCTCCTGTGCCTAAGTGCACAAGAATAGCTGTCACAAATAATGGACAATGAACAACAGTAAGCACATCACTATTCAAAATCAAAATGTATAAGGGAAAATTGCGATAAGTTCAGTTGACCGAATGGAGTGAAGTTTCAACACGATTTTTCTTTTGGTATGGATATTTATTAGGTTCATAAAATTGGTCGCATCTTAGTTTTTGAGTCTTTTAGTTCAACTTGGGCCTCATGATGGCTATTTAAAGTGAGTAAGGTCCACTCTACAGTTCACAATACTGATACTACTGACGAGTTCAGCTGTTCAGTGGAAAACCATTTTTAGAAAGCATATAAATATATTGAGCTGTACCTAAATCCTTTAAATCAATTTAATTGATCATGAGTTAACGGGACATACCCATTTTTACATATTCCCTATTTAAAACTAAATTGAATCTAAATTGAATGAAAAGAAACTATTGGAGTAGGCTGAACAATGAACAGGCCGAGTTTAATATTTTCAAAAGACTCATTGAAGATGTCAATTTTATAATGAGAATGACCAATAAGGTTCACTAGTCTCATGAGTCTGTTGAATGAACTGTTTTCACCGATATTAGTTCTGAAACAACTGAGCTGGAAAAGATCATTCTTTTGAGTGATTTTAGATTTTACTTTAAATTTTAACAATGATAGAAGATCTGTTGAATTGATCTTTCCACACAAGAGTTTACACACAAACACAATATCAGTGACATTATTTCCATCTATAGGTTCTTTATGATCCAGTAAGTCTCCATCAATACCAAAACACATGTACATCGGCATTAGATAACCACCTGCTACACAATGTCAGTTTTACTTAATTTATCTTCTTAATCTTTTTTTTTTTAAATATCAACAAGAAAGTTAATTTTTTTTTTGAAAAGTCATCTAAAAAACAGTCTGTTCATGCGTTAAAGAAAAAGAAACATGTAAAACTCAAGACAGCTTGGTATTATCAGTTTCACTTACCTTAATTTGCAATCAGCAATTGAAGGGCTCGTATAATTTAATTCTTAATTCATTTAATTCTTAATTGATAGGAGGATTTTGGATTGGGGATTTGGATAATAATCGATCGGTTTGAAAGCTGAAGATAGATACAACCAGCACACATATTGGTAGGCCGGTTGCACTCGCAAGTAAATAGGTACGTTTTCTCATCTCAAAGGGTCGTACGGTTGTAACTGAGAGTACCTTGAAAAATGCATCAGAACGACCCTATGAACAAGATTCATGTTTTTATTTAACTGGACATAAAATATTCAAAATTGAAAACTACAACATTGATAATTGATATAACGATTTATAATAAGTAAATAATAAATATTTAAATAATTTAAAAAATCATTGATGCAGAACATAAAAAATAGTATGTCTGTATCTGTGAATGTAGCAATGTAGTGTCAGAAAAATACTGATAAGAAACAGGTTGGGAAACAGAAATTTTGAAAGCAAAGACGAATTTTATTTGTCATTTTATTATTTATTTGAAAACTAAAACCAGAACATGAAAATATAAAAAGACTACAGCCCGCAATTTGTTTTGAGTTTTTTGAAATAATTTCGTGCTTTAGAATTCAATTCTAGATATAAATATAAACGGCTTTATTTTATTGCATCTTCCAAATTATGAAATATCGAAAATAAAAAGAGAAGTTTGGTAACATTGATCTGAGAAGTTAGCAACAAATAAATTCAGATTTTTTTATAATTAATTTCTTGAATTTCTTGTCAACGGTCAATTTATCAATATCAACACAATCAGTATAAATTTCCGTTGGGAAAATTTTCGTTATTTTTTTGCGGCGTCATTAAAAGGATTTTCTGATAAGTTCATTAAGATGGCGAGTTGTATCAAATAAACTTTTAAGTGTGTAAACCACGTTATTGCTGTGATTTCGCTTTAAAATAAAGTTTTTTTTCTGATTTCTTTCAATTTCATAGTGATTTTCCGGGTTTAAATTAAAGTAATTGAGTATAAACGCCAAAATCCGTCCAATTGCTATTGATTTTCGGCTTATAGCGTCATACAATGTTTTTTCATTATACATTGCAATTATTTTTCGTGGTTGAATTATAATATTTAGTGTGTAAACTCCGTATAATTGATGTGATTTCAGTTTAAAGTAACGTTTTTTTCTGAAATTTTCAAATTTTTTAGTGAATTTTCTTTCTTTTCCTCGTTTAAGTAATTTAACATAGACGCCAAAATTGGTCTATTTCCTATTGGTTTTCGGCTTCTGGAGTTAAGTAACAGATTTTCTGAATTGATTAAGTTCGTAGTGATTTACTTTTTAATATTTAGTGAAATGATGAAAATAGAATTCATAATTTTTGATGTAATTTAACGGCTCCCAGATTTTTTATAAGTTTCTAGTGCGTTTTACCGGTTCTTGTTTTGTATTTTTGGACTCCAAAGTCCAAACTTGGGAAGATTAAATTATAGTTCAACGATTAAATTATAGTTTATAGTATAATTTTTTTTGTGAATACCTTTATATTTCGCAACAATTTTCCTCGTTCAAAAACGATATTTTTAGTGTACATTAAAGACTTGGTAGTTGCCAGTAGATAAAAATTTCTTCCAAGAAATTACACCTTTTGGTAAGTTTTTTTATTCCTTTCTACAAAAATAATGTTCGCATGTGTTTTACTGATGAAATTTGAAGCATGTTAGATGTAACGATTACTACTGGGATACCTGCACTCTGTACCGTATATTTGTATATTATAGAGGAGAATTAGGAATCACAAAAGCTACTTATGCGAACGTTAATTCGCATAAGTAACCCTCACGACGAGGAGCGAAACTTCTGGGTCCAATCAAAATTTACCGCTTTCTAGAGTTTTTTTTCTTAATTCTGTCTAAAAATAGAATGGTAAAGCCCAGAGACTTGAAATTTGGTATGTTTGGCAAATTAATAACGTCTAATAAAACTATACACCAGAACTTGGGGGGGGGGAAGTTTTTTNTCTTATTTCTTTGGGGGGTGGGGGGTATTTTTTTAGTCGGAAAAATAATAAAGCCATGTGGTCCATTTGGCAGAGTTTTTTCACCTTTAGTACTATAATAATAAAGCCTACTGTTCCATCAAAAATAAGGCCTTTGAGGTTGCCAATAAGTGAGAAGCTCTATTGAAGAACAGGATTCAGTCAAATAAAATGATATTCTTTAATAACAAACATAAATTTTTGTTTTATATTTTCGGTAAAAGATAAAAAAAGTTAATTAATGAAAAATAAATTGTAAAACTAAATAATATTATATCTTCATTGAATTTAGACCTAGAGGAAATTATTTCAAATTTTAAAATTCATTAGGATTCTTTCTGAAAGGGTAATATTTTCCAATACAATTATGATTTACAAACTTCCATAGTAACAATAGGTCATACTCGAGATTGTGATCGAGATTGTTACTTGAGGATGACATCCTCAGTCCTCACGGGTCGAGTTCACTTGAGCTAATGATGTAAAATAATACAGAAAGCAACTCTATTGTATTATGTTACGGACGTAATTTGCATGGTTCTGGGGGCCATTGCCGATTATTAGCCTCCAAGATTAGATTTTTTTTTTTTTAGTAGCCAACAATAACATCATTTTTAGAGCTGACCATCGAAACGATGATGTCACTACTATTGATTCATTGAAATAATAAAAAATGTTTAATTTGTAATAAAAAACTCTAATAACTAAATTCAATGCAAGAAAAATAAACCAACTTTAAAAAAATCAAATAAAAAAAGTCTGGGTAGGTAATATTATTTCAAATAACATTTAAAAAATAAATAATAAAAATAAACAATAATTAATATAAAAAAATAATTTAAATCCTAAATTTGGACTAGAGTTTAATAACAATAAGAATTAATATTTCACTATTATGTTTTTTTCTTTAAAGAATTGGGTAATAATAAGAAATGTGTTGGCATTCATAACATTTTATCCCCAATTTTATACTTTCCTTTCTTCTTGTTGTGTTTGTGACTAAATCGTTTGTTAATGAAACAAACGGTGAAAGACTATTTTTGCAGGAAATTGAATTTCCTCTCACACGAACTTACTTAATTTTGTGTAATACAAAACACTAGAATATTCTATCAAAGGCTGCCTGGCATTTTTTATGCAAATTACTCGCGTGAGCTCGCACGATAGTTCATAACCACTTCTCAATACAATGTTGTACAAAATAATTACTCGCGACAATTAGAGCGATTGTTTCATCACAATCGGATTGACTCTATTTACTTAACGGATGTATGTGAGACTTCTTTATTTTATTTTAGGATAGATCAAAAGGGAGTCCTACTCCGGTGGGTCACTAAAAAGGTCGGAGGAGGGTGTAGAAAGGACATGGCGCTGGGAAGGCATTGGCAGCACTGGATATGCCGAACAAACGGTGAGGGTCTTGATTCTTTTTGACTTGAGAATAAGTCGAAGAGAAATGAGAAATAAAATGTGTGGACTCAGTTCAATAAAAAAACAGGCCTGGTGAATCTGATATAGTCATTCCTCATTCGGGCAATCACACTTGCTTCCGCTCTTGAAAATTCTGCTTACCATAATACAATGTTCATTGCATTAAATTATCGTTAACCAGTTCCCCTGGTAAATGTGTCTTCCAACTTCTAAACAAATATCTTGTAAACTTTCTCAATTGTCTAAACTTACAATAAGTCGCTCCTTCAGCACTTTCTAATTGTTGCGTTTGTATGAGAAAACCTTTTTCTTTAAATGTATTTTCCAATTTCTCACGTGCTTGAGACTTTCTACTTTTTCTTCTATTTCCATTAATACTATTATTACTAATATCACAGTCTAATTTGTCATTAGTATTATTTATTTTGTTTACTATATTTTTACTAGTTTCAGGTACATCTTCCATAGCTACATCTTCACAATCTTCATTTTTATTTATCACAAATTGATTATGTTCACTAGAAGTTTCACCAATAAATTTACTAGTGAAATTTGTGTTTGTACTATTATTGTTTATCACAAAGTCTTGATTATTTGTACTTCGTTCATTTCGACTTGTATTTGTTTTGTTTGCGTAATTTGTATTAAGTAAGCATTGATTTTTTTCGTCTATCACATTTTGTCGTCTACCAACACCATTTTTGTCATTTATTTCAATTCCAAATTGATTGTTTATCATGGAATTTCTTTGATAACATGATATCTTTCTTGAAGAGTCTTCTTTTTGTTTCTTCAGTTGTTGTAATTTTTGTTGATGGTTCGTTGATGTGGTGGTTGTTGATTTCTTTTCTAATAGAGTTGGTTTTGATCCGGATGTAAATTTGAATTTACACATTGATACATGATTGGCGGTGTTTATTTTATTTTGATTCTGACTGGACGAGAGCAAAGATGAGGTTTGTTGAAGTTTATTTGTTGTTGGTATTGCAAAGTCTCTGGAAATAAAACAAATATTAAAATGTTATCAGTTAAGGGGTATTAAATTGCAAACTTATTAAAAAATATATAAAACTAGCAGGATACGCCCGCTTCGCTTGGCGCCTTATAGGCATGGCCGTTTATAGTTTCAACCCCAAAAATAGCCTATGTCCTTTCCTAAAGTTTAGTCTATCTTCATACCAAATTTCATCAAAATCGGTTCAATAGTTTAAGCGTGAAAGCTTAACATACATACATACAGACAGACAGAGTTAATTTCGCATTTATATATTAGTATGGATGACCTATAGATTCAAAGTTTGATTTTATTAGGTAATTATTTTTAATTAATATTACATATTAAAATTGAAAGCTAAAATTAAAAATCAATAACCCAAGACTGTTAGCTTTTAATTTAATTAAATAAACTTTGAATCGAAGTTGTAATTTTTAATGACTTCATTCATTCAATAGTGGCATCATCGTGTCCGAAGGTAGCCAAATGTAGGAGACAGTAGCCCTAGATAAGTAATAGTCTACTGCTAAAGTTTTTAATTGTCACAGTAATACGACAGTAACCATGAAAATGAGTTACAAACATAATGATATTACGGAGTTGCTTTTTGTGTTATTTTACACCATCAGCTCAGGTAGACTCGGTTCGTGAAGATATTATATTTATACATTTTTACAATTTTTTATATTTTAATACCTTACGTTTCTTTTTAATCGCCCATTAACTTTTAAATATTGAAGACAGCCCCAGTATGACAGATTCGTAAACAGGAGGCTGTATGGTTCGAATCCAAGTGAAGACATAATCTTTAGTAATAACAAAGGTATATGGAAGTACACTGTGATAAAGGCTTAGCTTTAACACAAGTAAATTTATTTAAAAGTTAAATGTGATAAATAGGATACAACGACGTTTATACGAGTATTTCATCTATTCCAAGTACCTACTGATCATAGATCATACTCGTAGTTACTTAAGTTAAATGATCAGACCAAAAATGATGTTTATTCAATCGAGCATTCTCGTTTTTTTTGGCGTTTTACAACTAGCGTATTCTTGATGGGAAAAAAAGTACAGCACATTGCATACTCATTTAATTAAAATATATTTCGGGCGTATTTTGAATATACAATTTTATTTACATGCATATCAACTTAATAGCCTATTTCTAACACTCCGAAAAGTTACTCTGACACGACTCAGAGTCAGGGCCGTTCAGAGGGGGGGACAAAGGGGACAAAATGTGCCGGGCCCGGGCTCCCCAAGGGGCCCTGGCCCAGCGGATTTTTCACTAATAATAAAGAAATAATTTTTTTTAAAAAAAACAAAGAAATAAATTTTTAAAAAAACAAAGTAATAAATTTTTTTAAAAAAACAAAGAAATATTTTTTTTTTTTTAAAAATACCACAANGGGTAATGCTTGATGATGAAGTTCTTACCTGACATTATACAAGGTGGACTCAGACTTTGTGTGATGGAAGATACTGGTGGTAAATCTCCAGCAACAGGTTGAGGTATCTGGGAGGTGGCTTCGTAATGATTGAGATATTCCTGGGGTAATGCTTGATGATGAAGTTCTTACCTGACATTATACAAGGTGGACTCAGACTTTGTGTGATGGAAGATACTGGTGGTAAATCTCCAGCAACAGGTTGAGGTATCTGGGAGGTGGCTTCGTAATGATTGAGATATTCCTGGGGTAATGCTTGATGATGAAGTTCTTACCTGACATTATACAAGGTGGACTCAGACTTTGTGTGATGGAAGATACTGGTGGTAAATCTCCAGCAACAGGTTGAGGTATCTGGGAGGTGGCTTCGTAATGATTGAGATATTCCTGGGGTAATGCTTGATGATGAAGTTCTTACCTGACATTATACAAGGTGGACTCAGACTTTGTGTGATGGAAGATACTGGTGGTAAATCTCCAGCAACAGGTTGAGGTATCTGGGAGGTGGCTTCGTAATGATTGAGATATTCCTGGGGTAATGCTTGATGATGAAGTTCTTACCTGACATTATACAAGGTGGACTCAGACTTTGTGTGATGGAAGATACTGGTGGTAAATCTCCAGCAACAGGTTGAGGTATCTGGGAGGTGGCTTCGTAATGATTGAGATATTCCTGGGGTAATGCTTGATGATGAAGTTCTTACCTGACATTATACAAGGTGGACTCAGACTTTGTGTGATGGAAGATACTGGTGGTAAATCTCCAGCAACAGGTTGAGGTATCTGGGAGGTGGCTTCGTAATGATTGAGATATTCCTGGGGTAATGCTTGATGATGAAGTTCTTACCTGACATTATACAAGGTGGACTCAGACTTTGTGTGATGGAAGATACTGGTGGTAAATCTCCAGCAACAGGTTGAGGTATCTGGGAGGTGGCTTCGTAATGATTGAGATATTCCTGGGGTAATGCTTGATGATGAAGTTCTTACCTGACATTATACAAGGTGGACTCAGACTTTGTGTGATGGAAGATACTGGTGGTAAATCTCCAGCAACAGGTTGAGGTATCTGGGAGGTGGCTTCGTAATGATTGAGATATTCCTGGGGTAATGCTTGATGATGAAGTTCTTACCTGACATTATACAAGGTGGACTCAGACTTTGTGTGATGGAAGATACTGGTGGTAAATCTCCAGCAACAGGTTGAGGTATCTGGGAGGTGGCTTCGTAATGATTGAGATATTCCTGGGGTAATGCTTGATGATGAAGTTCTTACCTGACATTATACAAGGTGGACTCAGACTTTGTGTGATGGAAGATACTGGTGGTAAATCTCCAGCAACAGGTTGAGGTATCTGGGAGGTGGCTTCGTAATGATTGAGATATTCCTGGGGTAATGCTTGATGATGAAGTTCTTACCTGACATTATACAAGGTGGACTCAGACTTTGTGTGATGGAAGATACTGGTGGTAAATCTCCAGCAACAGGTTGAGGTATCTGGGAGGTGGCTTCGTAATGATTGAGATATTCCTGGGGTAATGCTTGATGATGAAGTTCTTACCTGACATTATACAAGGTGGACTCAGACTTTGTGTGATGGAAGATACTGGTGGTAAATCTCCAGCAACAGGTTGAGGTATCTGGGAGGTGGCTTCGTAATGATTGAGATATTCCTGGGGTAATGCTTGATGATGAAGTTCTTACCTGACATTATACAAGGTGGACTCAGACTTTGTGTGATGGAAGATACTGGTGGTAAATCTCCAGCAACAGGTTGAGGTATCTGGGAGGTGGCTTCGTAATGATTGAGATATTCCTGGGGTAATGCTTGATGATGAAGTTCTTACCTGACATTATACAAGGTGGACTCAGACTTTGTGTGATGGAAGATACTGGTGGTAAATCTCCAGCAACAGGTTGAGGTATCTGGGAGGTGGCTTCGTAATGATTGAGATATTCCTGGGGTAATGCTTGATGATGAAGTTCTTACCTGACATTATACAAGGTGGACTCAGACTTTGTGTGATGGAAGATACTGGTGGTAAATCTCCAGCAACAGGTTGAGGTATCTGGGAGGTGGCTTCGTAATGATTGAGATATTCCTGGGGTAATGCTTGATGATGAAGTTCTTACCTGACATTATACAAGGTGGACTCAGACTTTGTGTGATGGAAGATACTGGTGGTAAATCTCCAGCAACAGGTTGAGGTATCTGGGAGGTGGCTTCGTAATGATTGAGATATTCCTGGGGTAATGCTTGATGATGAAGTTCTTACCTGACATTATACAAGGTGGACTCAGACTTTGTGTGATGGAAGATACTGGTGGTAAATCTCCAGCAACAGGTTGAGGTATCTGGGAGGTGGCTTCGTAATGATTGAGATATTCCTGGGGTAATGCTTGATGATGAAGTTCTTACCTGACATTATACAAGGTGGACTCAGACTTTGTGTGATGGAAGATACTGGTGGTAAATCTCCAGCAACAGGTTGAGGTATCTGGGAGGTGGCTTCGTAATGATTGAGATATTCCTGGGGTAATGCTTGATGATGAAGTTCTTACCTGACATTATACAAGGTGGACTCAGACTTTGTGTGATGGAAGATACTGGTGGTAAATCTCCAGCAACAGGTTGAGGTATCTGGGAGGTGGCTTCGTAATGATTGAGATATTCCTGGGGTAATGCTTGATGATGAAGTTCTTACCTGACATTATACAAGGTGGACTCAGACTTTGTGTGATGGAAGATACTGGTGGTAAATCTCCAGCAACAGGTTGAGGTATCTGGGAGGTGGCTTCGTAATGATTGAGATATTCCTGGGGTAATGCTTGATGATGAAGTTCTTACCTGACATTATACAAGGTGGACTCAGACTTTGTGTGATGGAAGATACTGGTGGTAAATCTCCAGCAACAGGTTGAGGTATCTGGGAGGTGGCTTCGTAATGATTGAGATATTCCTGGGGTAATGCTTGATGATGAAGTTCTTACCTGACATTATACAAGGTGGACTCAGACTTTGTGTGATGGAAGATACTGGTGGTAAATCTCCAGCAACAGGTTGAGGTATCTGGGAGGTGGCTTCGTAATGATTGAGATATTCCTGGGGTAATGCTTGATGATGAAGTTCTTACCTGACATTATACAAGGTGGACTCAGACTTTGTGTGATGGAAGATACTGGTGGTAAATCTCCAGCAACAGGTTGAGGTATCTGGGAGGTGGCTTCGTAATGATTGAGATATTCCTGGGGTAATGCTTGATGATGAAGTTCTTACCTGACATTATACAAGGTGGACTCAGACTTTGTGTGATGGAAGATACTGGTGGTAAATCTCCAGCAACAGGTTGAGGTATCTGGGAGGTGGCTTCGTAATGATTGAGATATTCCTGGGGTAATGCTTGATGATGAAGTTCTTACCTGACATTATACAAGGTGGACTCAGACTTTGTGTGATGGAAGATACTGGTGGTAAATCTCCAGCAACAGGTTGAGGTATCTGGGAGGTGGCTTCGTAATGATTGAGATATTCCTGGGGTAATGCTTGATGATGAAGTTCTTACCTGACATTATACAAGGTGGACTCAGACTTTGTGTGATGGAAGATACTGGTGGTAAATCTCCAGCAACAGGTTGAGGTATCTGGGAGGTGGCTTCGTAATGATTGAGATATTCCTGGGGTAATGCTTGATGATGAAGTTCTTACCTGACATTATACAAGGTGGACTCAGACTTTGTGTGATGGAAGATACTGGTGGTAAATCTCCAGCAACAGGTTGAGGTATCTGGGAGGTGGCTTCGTAATGATTGAGATATTCCTGGGGTAATGCTTGATGATGAAGTTCTTACCTGACATTATACAAGGTGGACTCAGACTTTGTGTGATGGAAGATACTGGTGGTAAATCTCCAGCAACAGGTTGAGGTATCTGGGAGGTGGCTTCGTAATGATTGAGATATTCCTGGGGTAATGCTTGATGATGAAGTTCTTACCTGACATTATACAAGGTGGACTCAGACTTTGTGTGATGGAAGATACTGGTGGTAAATCTCCAGCAACAGGTTGAGGTATCTGGGAGGTGGCTTCGTAATGATTGAGATATTCCTGGGGTAATGCTTGATGATGAAGTTCTTACCTGACATTATACAAGGTGGACTCAGACTTTGTGTGATGGAAGATACTGGTGGTAAATCTCCAGCAACAGGTTGAGGTATCTGGGAGGTGGCTTCGTAATGATTGAGATATTCCTGGGGTAATGCTTGATGATGAAGTTCTTACCTGACATTATACAAGGTGGACTCAGACTTTGTGTGATGGAAGATACTGGTGGTAAATCTCCAGCAACAGGTTGAGGTATCTGGGAGGTGGCTTCGTAATGATTGAGATATTCCTGGGGTAATGCTTGATGATGAAGTTCTTACCTGACATTATACAAGGTGGACTCAGACTTTGTGTGATGGAAGATACTGGTGGTAAATCTCCAGCAACAGGTTGAGGTATCTGGGAGGTGGCTTCGTAATGATTGAGATATTCCTGGGGTAATGCTTGATGATGAAGTTCTTACCTGACATTATACAAGGTGGACTCAGACTTTGTGTGATGGAAGATACTGGTGGTAAATCTCCAGCAACAGGTTGAGGTATCTGGGAGGTGGCTTCGTAATGATTGAGATATTCCTGGGGTAATGCTTGATGATGAAGTTCTTACCTGACATTATACAAGGTGGACTCAGACTTTGTGTGATGGAAGATACTGGTGGTAAATCTCCAGCAACAGGTTGAGGTATCTGGGAGGTGGCTTCGTAATGATTGAGATATTCCTGGGGTAATGCTTGATGATGAAGTTCTTACCTGACATTATACAAGGTGGACTCAGACTTTGTGTGATGGAAGATACTGGTGGTAAATCTCCAGCAACAGGTTGAGGTATCTGGGAGGTGGCTTCGTAATGATTGAGATATTCCTGGGGTAATGCTTGATGATGAAGTTCTTACCTGACATTATACAAGGTGGACTCAGACTTTGTGTGATGGAAGATACTGGTGGTAAATCTCCAGCAACAGGTTGAGGTATCTGGGAGGTGGCTTCGTAATGATTGAGATATTCCTGGGGTAATGCTTGATGATGAAATTTAAGTTTCCATTTTGTTTTTCTACGCAATCTGTGGAAAGAGTAGAAAACATTATAAGATACCACCTCTTTAACAGAGCCGGGATTGTCTACTATTTTTAGTGGGAAAACACGTTTTCCTCGCGGTAGGTAATATATTTTTTTTTTATATATATAAGCCAAAATCGAACTTGTTTTTCCCTCATGGCGATCACAATGTATGCCGAAAAAAACGTGTGCTATAATTTGCTGAAGGTGGCCTTGACTTAAGATTTTGAACAATAGGGCTTCAATTATTTTAAGTCATTACAATTAACACTGCGGCTTTTAAAAATCTATTGTGACCATTGGTTTGAGTATATTAGCCCGATCCATATTCACCACTAATGGTCTGTCTGGGTCGGTCGATAGAACATCGTTCAGAACTCAGTCCTCTTTATGGGGACTTTCGAAATTATAATATGTTATAAAGATCCCGAATTTTATATTTCCAGCATATCACATTCGCCTCACGTTATTGATGTGTCTACTTTTTAGTTCCTTCCAGGCCCGTATCCAGGAAATGGTTTAAAGGGTTCACCCCCCCCCCGAAATTTTTGAAAAAACGTTTGATTTTTCCTATAATCCCTATATGGTAAAACTCCCTTTATAACTTTACATGAAACTCCCCCCTCCCTGAAATAAAATTCTGGATACGACTTGGCTAGGCACTTTTTATTGTCTTCATTCAGTACCCAATGATTGGTACTTGACCTTATCGAGCATTTAGGCATGTACCGTTTAGGGCAAATGAAGTTTATTTCAGCTTGAGCTCTGCATTTTTATTACCTTAAAGTCATTTTGTCCTGGTGGTCTCCTAACTTAATCTAGTAATAGAAAGAGATGCCTTCCCACCAACTACTCTAAAATTTCAATTCATCATGAAGTTCATATGACAGGTCTAGTAAGATAACGTGATCACAAGAGGATAGGATCTTAACACAGTTAACATTATTTAGATCTTAGTTCAGTATCTAGATAAGAATATCCAAGAGACAGCAAGGTCACATCAATATAAAAAAAAACATATCTTTTCGCCCACGAAAAACAGAATATGCGACGGATTTATGAAGAGAATTGGGTACTTAATTTGTATTACCTCATAACGAGTACAATAATGAAGTATCCGTTTTCACGCCAAACTGTGTACATTGCGAAATGTTTCTCTTAGACAGAGAACATACCTGGAATTTGGTTTTGTACTGTCAATTTGTATCTTGGTACCGCACATTGGACTGCCCTGCATCTGAAACGAATGTACAAAAAGTAGAGTTTTAATTAGTTTCAATTTTATAATTTGTACCTATAGGTATAAGTTTCCCTACTACTTTATGCAAAGATGTGATCCTGGGATCTAGTATCCTCAAGGATACATGTTTAACTAGAAAAGTTACAAAATTTTTTTTGCAAAAATGTTATTTGCGCATCTTTTCTTCTCATCTCTGAGGAGTTGGAGATCATCAAAGTCTGTTTGTCTCTTCGTTCCATGATAACTCTCGAACGTCTTGTCTGATTTTGATGAAACTTGGTATGGACATTTATTATGCCTATCTGTTCGTTCTACGATAACTCTCAAACGCCTTGTCTGATTTTGATCAAACTTGGTATGGACATTTATTATGCCTATCTGTTCGTTCCACGATAACTCTCGAACGCCTTGTCTGATTTTGATCAAACTTGGTATGGACATTTATTATGTCTATCTGTTCGTTCCATGATAACTCTGGAACGCCTTGTCTGATTTTCATGTAACTTGGTATGGACATTTATTATGTCTATCTGTTCGTTCCACAATAACTCTCGAACGCCTTGTCTGATTTTGATGAAACTTGGTATGGACAATTATTATTCCTATCTATTCGTTCCACAATAACTCTCGAACGTCTTGTCTGATTTTGATGAAACTTGGTATGGACAATTATTATGTCTATCTGTTCGTTCCACGATAACTCTCGAACGCCTTGTCTGATTTTGATGAAACTTGGTATGGACATTTATTATGTCTCTGTTCGTTCCACGATAACTCTGGAACGCCTTGCCTGACTTTGATGTAACTTGGTATGACATTTATTATGTCTATCTGTTCGTTCCACAATAACTCTCGAACGCCTTGTCTGATTTTGATGAAAATTGGTGTGGAAATTTATTATATGCTCATTAGATTATTCTGATTTTTGTGCCCTATCAAATCATCAGGAGTGAACACAGGTGTTCAGTTGAGGGGTTAAACATCACAATCGGATTCAGTAAAATGAATGAATAATTAAATGATCTTAATTACGCCTACGGTAAATAACCTTAATGAAGTCAAATTTAATTATCTGCGAGTACTTTAATTGTTATTCTTTTTTAACTTCACTCCTGCCCTGTTCTATTTGGGGTCGGCGTTGCTTTCCTTAATTCTGCCTTTTGTTCGGTAGCTACTCCTTTTAGCTGTACCCTTTCCTGGCACGGTAACCCTAGCTTGCTACTTACAGTATCAATTGAAACTGGGTAAAAAACTTGCTTTTTGCTGATGATCTCTCATCATTGGTTTGAAGCAGAGTTTTTTTAAAGGCTGGATGGCCTTCCTAACATCAAAACTTCTGTATTTACACGGGCTTAGGAGCTTAGGACTGTCACCCAATGAAGCTGGAATGCTCCCATCGGTGGCTACAGAGGGGATCACCCTCCCCTGCATTGGGTTATGTGAATATTTTAACTGAGTGAGTGCATTCTATAGTTCAAAGAATTACTAGTAAATTCATATTACCCAGGACGAGATTACATCCCGCTTCTAGGATAATTAATACCCAATCCGTACATTAGGTATTCTTGGGTCATTCAATCATAGATTTGGGAATCCAATATCATGACCTCACATTAAACAACAAGTAAATCAAAGAATCACCGAAAATATTTGAATCCAAAATATTTCTTCCATATTTGAGCATGATAAGTTAGGTATTCTTAGGTCAATCAATCATAGATCTGGGAATCCAATATCATGACCTTACACCAAACAATAGCAATAACAACAAGTGAATCATAGAATCACCGAAAATATTTGAATCCAAAATATTTCTTCCATATTTGAGCATGATAAGTTAGGTATT
>CM022884.1:14107822-14122986 GCA_012654025.1 Pachypsylla venusta
AAAAAAAAAAAAAAAAAATATATATTAATTTAAAAATCCATTATTTTGTATATTTAAGAAACTGTTTGTTTTATTCTTTCTAAATAAAATTAATAACATTATCTACATGTTAAATAAATACATAAAAAAAAAAAAAAATCACGTTGGGTATAATTCAACGAAATTTGAGAATTGTAATATTATTATTTTGTTTTATTGCCCCATATTTGGAGTGATTTGTATTCTCTATTCGAAAGAGAACAGATATGAACGAACGCTGTGATGGGCAAATAAAGAGATAAAAACACACTTCTACAAGTGGGCATTCGTTTTGAATTCTTTTTTCTTTTCTTCATACGATAATGTTTTGGGAGATAATTTTTCTTTTAATTTCATTATTGAAAGTGAGATCTTATTTTTTAAAGTAAAAATTTTTTTTTTTTAAATTAAAAATTTGACATCATTCACCGGCGCCGAGTCCACCTGAGCTAATACTGCTAATAGTCTAAAATAACACAGAAAGCAACTCTGTAATATGATTATGTTGGTGACTCATTTTCTTGATGTGTTACTGACGTAATTATATATTACAGTGATTGTCATGGTTCTAAGGGCCTAGGTCAATTCTTTTGGTCAATACTATTAGTTCTGTGAACTGTGGACCTCACTCAAATAATGGCCCGACATAAGTCCCCGGGTGACCCAATAAGACTCAAAGATCTAATTCCATAAGCATAATGAACGTCCATACCAAGTTTCATAAAAAAAATCTTCCCGCGCGGAATTCGAACCTACGAACAACTCGGTTACGGAGATCGCAATTTTCATGTATCTAGAAGGGATTGTCTATTCCAATTTAATAGACTATCTTCAGAAGGTATTTTAGATTTTAGATATAACTACCGGAATATTATCTAAAGATTTTCACCACATATGGTGAATATTTTAGAAACAAATCTTTACGAGGTGTGGCTATTAAATAACGAGACTGAGCGCCTAGAGTGCGCCCTAGAGGGGTGGGGAAAAAACGAGTAGTGCGTTGGGTATCTGAAAATCTTTTCTATTCACGTGCCAAAACACGTTTTCGTCACTATTAGAGTATTTTGTGCAGTAGCGGTTTGAAACGAACGTGTTTTTTTCTTCGAAAACCATGTGTGACGAAAAACAGGAGCAACCTATCAATCTCAAATTTCTCGTTAAATCGAAAAAAAACTCCGACTGAGTGCTATAAATTGTTGCTATGGGGACAATTTTCTATCTCGTACGCGTGTTTTTGAGTGGTGTAAGCACAGAGATGGCCGAGAGAGCACTGAAGATGACCAGCGCCCAGGTCGCATCAAATCAAAATTCAAGGCAATGTTGATTTTTTTCGACATTAAGGGTATCGGGATGACTGAATGGGTTCCAGAAGGTCAGACTGTCAACCAGACTTACTATTTGTCAGTTTTGGGAACACTGCGAGAACGAGTTCGAAGGAAACGGACCGAGTTGTGGAAGAACAACTCCTGGATTTTGCACCAGGACAACGCACCTGCCCATAATGCGCTATCTGTGAAGCGTTTTTGGCTGATAAACGCACTTCAACGCTCGAACACACGCCGTACTCGCCAGATTTGGCACCGTGCGACTTTTTTTTGTTTCCGAAGATAAAATTTGCTTTAAAAGGGAACCGATTTGAGTCGATGGAAGCGGTAAAGCCCAAAACGGCAGAGCTTCTAAAGGTCCTCACCAAAAAAGACTTCCAGCACTGCTTCGATCAATGGAAAAAACTTATGGAAAGGTGGAGGGCGAGGGGAGAAGAGTATATTGAAGGGAGCATTCGAATGTAGAATATTTTTTATAATAAAACCCTTTTTCTTAATCAGTCTCGTTATTTAATAGCCACATCTCGTAATTCAGTCTCATGTGCTTCTGAACATCTTTCGAAATAACTATAACTACTGGAAAACTTGGGACTTGGGAGTATCGTCCCTTTCACCACTGTGTGAGGCACAACCGTCCGTCATGTTATTATTTGGATTCCACGACCCAAAAAATCGTTCCCATTTACAAGGCAATACAAATAAATTATGATGACTACACTATATAATTCTTTGCTCTTGCAGCTCTTGTAATGTCGCCACTGGTCGCTACTCACATTAAAGTAGGTACTCAATTGTCCTCACGAGGCTGAGGGCACCCCAAACAATCAAGCACAGTTCCGAAAAAAATCCGGTTCCGCCGGAATTCGAACCCGGATGCAAAGCCAGTGTGATACCCACTAGGCAGTTTCAACTTTTCAGTATAATCGTCTATTATTTCAAATTTCATTTGATTGAACAAAAAGCCGTTCTTTTTGGTACAAATTTTACGAATTTGGCCGAAAAATCTGTTTATTTCCCAGTGTTAAAAGGTAAGATATTCTTTCATTCAGCAATCTACTTCAACTTGTAAAACCCAATCGAACTTACACATTATGAAAGTTGAGACCGAAAATGGTTTTCTTCCCGAACTCTGTCCGAATTTATGTCTAATTGAGACAAGAGTAGTAAGTACTTAAAAGGTGAACTGGTTGTCAAATTAAAATTGACTCAAAATATATTCCTCGGGTATCCCCTTCCAATGAGAAACCCTAAAATGGTTAATGTAGAAGTTAAGACCTTTTTCTCTAAGCATATGCCTGTCATCATCATAGGTTAACAGCCATGGTGCTGGTTTGCGACAACTCGCTAAGAGTTCCTGATACTTGAGAATCCTTACAGATAATGCAGTAGCTTCTCCTTGCCTTCCGCATGGGTAATGGAAAAGATATTGTTTCCGACTCTTCCTTTAGTGGCCTTTTACGACTGGCATGGACTTGGGTGCCTTGGAAGTATTCTTTCCAAGTCCCCCTATCCACATAATGCCTGTAAATATTGTAAATGATTCGTAATGGACATATGGACCTACAGGCTGCATTTTTCTTTTCAGATCTTCTTTAACATTAAGGCTTTAGTTCTTCTTTAACTTCACCCTTTCCCAATACTATCAGGCTGAATTTTTCTTTTCAGTTCTTCTTTAACATTAAGACTTCAGTTCTTCTTTAACTTCACCCTTTCTCAATACTATCAGGCTGATTTTTTCTTTTCAGTTCTTCTTTAACTTCACCCTTTCCCAATTCTATTTGGGGTTGGTGTTGTTTCCCTTAATTCTACCATGCCACAACCTTTTGCTCTTTGCCTAATGTCTTGAGCTGTATTTCTTTCCTGACACGACAACCCTCGTTTGATTCCCACAGTATCAATAGAAATTGCGTAGAATCTCTCTTTTCGCTGATGACATATCATTATTCACATCAATGGTTTGAAGCAGAGTTTTTTTAAAGGCCGCATGCCCTTCCAAACACCAAACCAGTATTTAAACGGGCTTACCTAATGAAGCTGGCTTGCTCCCCTCGCTGCGGTGGCTACATTTTGGACCAACAGGCTGTAATCTACTTGATATTTTGTTCCGCATATCTCCGATAAGAAGCATTTTGGGACATATCCTCCCATGCTTAGAGAGAAAGAACCTTATTTTGAACTCCTGTAGGTATATTAAG
Organism: Pachypsylla venusta; assembly: GCA_012654025.1. Classification (NCBI taxonomy): domain Eukaryota; kingdom Metazoa; phylum Arthropoda; class Insecta; order Hemiptera; family Aphalaridae; genus Pachypsylla; species Pachypsylla venusta. The sequence goes on from CM022884.1 coordinate 14,111,361, forward strand.
TGTCCCACTCATTTTGTTCCTAGTGTCCATTTTATCCCTCATTAATCTCATTATTATCTCAGAGAAGTCATGTCTCTAAGGCGGACCCATTTTTAAATCTTTAAAATCTGTGCAATAGTGATTATTCGTAAAGGATGTAGAGAGAATTCTAATCCTGCAAATGAAATGTAATTGGAAACTGGTACGGGAAGATCAGATAATAAACATTATTAATTATTATGTTTTATAATATTGAATTAGACCAAGGCCAACAAAAACAACATCCCCCAGTTCGTATCCATCCAGCCAAGATAAGTATGGGAAGATCAGATAATAAACATTATTAATTATTATGTTGTATAATATTGAATTAGACCAAGGCCCAACAAAAACAACATCCCCCAGTTCATATCCATCCAGCCAAGATAAGGCAGTTTTGCCCACTCATCAATGTCACAATTTATTTATTAATTAAAAATTTGCATAGATTGCTAATATAAATAATGCATGCAGAGCAAAATAAGTGAAGAATAGGAATTGCTGAATTACATCATTAAGTAACATCATCGTGTTCGATGGTTGCCAGATGTACGAGACTGCAGCTCTATATAAGTAATAGTCTACTGCTAAAGGTTTTGTCTGTTTCAGATGCAAATAATTGACATATACCTCCTGAACTATGTCAATATAATGGCAATAGTTTTATAAGAAAATTAATTTCAAAACCTAATGATGTTACAGAGTAATTTTTTTGTTATTTTAGACCGTCAGATGAGGTGGACTTGGCCCGTGAGGGTATCACCCTCAAGTAATTTTCCACAATGTCAAGTATAATTAGTTTTACATACATGAGGATATCACCCTCAAGTAACTTCCCACAATGTCAAGTATGATTAGTTCAACATACATGAGGATATCACCCTCAAGTAACTTCCCACAATGTCTGTGGGAAGTTACTTGAGTTTTGATTAGTTTAACATACATGAGGAATTGAGGATATCACCCTCAAGTAACTTCCCACAATCTCATGAATGATTAGTTTAACATACATGAGGATATCACCCTCAAGTAACTCCCACAATGTCAGGTATGATCAGTTAAACATACATGAGGATATCACCCTCAAGTAACTTCCCACAATGTCAAGTATGATTAGTTTAACAGACATGAGGATATCACCCTCAAGTAACTTTCCACAATGTCAAGATTGATTAGTTTAACATACATGTGGGAAGTTACTTGAGAACCCTCAAGTAACTTCCCACAATGTCAAGTATGATTAGTTTAACATAGATGAGAACATCACCCTCAAGTAACTTCCCACAATGTCAAGTATGATTACTTTAACATACTTGAAGATATCATTCTCAAGTAGGGCTTCCAATCCCGCAAATGCGGGATTCCACTATTTACGGGATCCGCGCATTTTTTGCGGGATTTGCAATCCGCGGGATCCGCAAGCTCCAATACCGCAAATTTTGCAACAAAAAGATTTTTTATAAAAACATGAACAGAGGACGTGAAAATCACTATTTTATCATTTTTGCTTTCCTTATCCTATAAAAAGCAAATTATTGTAATGGGTTGAAATTTTCGATGTCGAGTTTTCAATTGCAAAACATGTTTTGGGGTCCCCAGAGCCCAAATTTCAAGTTTCAGCCATTCGTCCGTGTGTGTGTCTGTCTGTGAACAAGATATCTCAAGATCGGCAAGTGCTAGAGACTTGAAATTTGGTACGTAGGTCAGTGTTATGCCATGAACGGCAAAATAAGCTTTTGGTGGAAATCGAATGTACCGTTGGCGGTTTTATGCCTCTTTTTAGTGGTTTTCGCATGTCCTGCTTAAAATGAGAACAGTAATAGCTAGAACTTTAAACTTGATGCCTATTCATATCAATTTCAACAAGAAATTGAAAAATAAAACTTAGGTTGAAGTGTAATATATAATTATATATCCGCTCTAGGAACTTCAAAACGTGTGTTGGCAATCAAAACTCGACATCGAAAATTTCAGCCCATTACAATACTTTCTTATTTTTTTATAGATAAGGAAAGTCGTGTGATATTCACACCACATTTTATAAATACAATACTTGGTCGATTGTAGACAAAGTCAGGATGACATTATTGCCTTTGAGATCAGAAAAAAAATCAGGCAAATATATGTAAAAGTATATGACTTAGAGTAGATGGTGCATGTATGAGGATATACCTACCTACTGAGAACAAGATCCCGCGGGATTAAGCTCAAATCCCGCATGCGGGATTGGAAGCCCTACCCTCAAGTAACTTCCCACATTGTCAAGTATGATTAGGTTAACATAGATGGGAATATCACCCTCAAGTAACTTCCCACAATGCATTGCAAGAAGTTATCATTTCGGTACAGATAAAATACAACCTACTGACATAATGAACTATATTTCGACTTAATGTTTAATTATATTTCGCTAATTAATTAATTATCAAAATAATTAATTAATTAATTCGATATTATTTTTAAAATCTCAAAGGTTTATTATTGAAAATAAAAAAGCAGAGGTTATTTCAGTTTTGAAAATTCCTAAAATTTCAATTTAAAAAAAAGTATTTCAAAAAATAATTACGACAAAAAATGATTCTCTTCATATAAGCCCACGAGGAAAAAGAGGGTTCATTAAAAAAAAATCGAGTTAACAGAGTTTTGGTGCACTCGTTTACTCGAAACTTTTGGTTAAAAAAAATCTACAGTGGGCGGTTTTTTGAAAATTTTTGGCGGTTTTGCTAAAAGAGAAACGAGAATGGTAAGATCTAAAATGATCAAAGACTGATGCACTTTTGGTTAAAAAAAAGAACCTACCGTTGGCGTTGGCGGGTTTTGTCACATTTTAGTGATTTTGACGAATCCAACATAATGGGAAAACGATAGGAGGTAAGGATTGAAAGTTTGTGTCCAATCATATCTAATTTCCCCTTGGAATACGCAAAGACATTTTTGGTTGAAGTTCAATCTATAGTTGGCAGTTTTTGCCGATCATTGGTTGTATTCACGAATCTTGGCTAAAAGGAAAACAATACGAGTATATACGTACTGGAGACTGGACATTTTGCCAGTTTGTCAATTGTATGTCACGAAACTTAATGAAAGTCGACTGTACCGTTGACAGTGTTTCAGCCGTTTTGGACGTTTTTAGGGGTTCTCACAATATCTGCCTAAAAAGAAAACAGTAAGCACCAGATAGATACTTGAAACCTTTATCCCCTTTGAGGATTTACAAGGACCAATTGCTGAAACTCAAAATTTGTGCTCTGTGGGGACCTCAAAACATGTTTTGGCATTTTCAGCCCATTACAATATAATATAGATAAGAAAAGTCGTGTGATGTTCACACCAAATTTTTTTACATAATAATATACAACCTCTTATTGACCCCGGGGAAACAGAACCTAAGGAAATCCCCCCCCCCCTCTCGTCAGGCATAATTTCAAGGAGATTATTTTATTCTGCTACCTACACCCTGTATATTAATAAATAAATTATTATTTTATTTATATTTAAATAATCCTTGATGACTAATACAACTCAAAATGGCGATTAGAATTCAACTTGAGATGCATGATTAGAAAGCTCCCCTACCAGAAGCAAAAAAACGGGTTCGTTAAAGGTCAAACAGGTTTTTTACAAATATGGTGACTATAGAGTCAGTAAGTGAGTCAGTGGATTTTTTTTTTTTGATAATTTTATTGATAAAGATTTACTTTGCACTTCCCAACTCATTTAAATAACAATTTATGATAGAACTGAGTACAGAGTTACTGGTGGATCAGTGTAAGGCACGTGGGCAGTTTGTATATGAGAGACACTAAAGGGCTTGGTATGTTTAAAGATTTTAAAATTTAAGCGTAGGTATTTTAACTCGTTTCAATAAAAAATAAATATAAAGATACAAAATTCGGCTCGTGTCCATTTTGCTTCTGAACTAAACCGGAAAAAAACAATTTTAAAATGCTACTGTTTGCGTAATAGATAATTATCAAGGAACCAATAATTATCAATATCTGTCCGCAGTCAATTTCTATTTTTGATCTTAGGTACCGTCAAGAAGATAAGGTCTAGACTCCAGATGAAAATTTTCAAAAGTAGGACGTATCAATTTATGATATAAAAAGTAGGTATTCAGTAGTTTTACATATGTGCAATACAGTATTTTTTAGATTGTTGTCATAAACTTACAACTACTGCCAATACTTTTCAGAGCTCTGCACTCCGGGGACGGATTAACCTTCCACGGCGTCCGTAGCACTTTCACAGAGCGGGGCCTCCTCCGTTTGTCCGTCGTACGCTGTGATGGGCTCTTTTGCCACTTAGCGTTGACCGATTTGGATGAAATATAGGTCTCAATCACTCTTCCTATTGTAATATAAAGTATTGTAATCGTGCAGAAAATTTGGACATTTTTTCAATTGTCAATCCAGAAATGTCGAAATATCTATTGCAAGTTGTCAAAGCGCGGGGCCCGTAGCGGGTGCTACAAGTGCTACTGTTGTTAATCCGGCCCTGCTGCACTCTGAATATCATTAACCCACACACTACCCTCATGTCTGCGCACGTTATTTTTATACAGGTGATTTAAAATTTTAAAAAATATTTTTGTGTTAATGTGAAAAAGGTAATTTTTGTTTTTGTGGCCAAACCTGATGGTTTATTTCCAATGATATTAAACCAAAATCCCCTGGTGCTATTTTTCTGTTGTTAGTTGAAAGGTTTTATTATCATTTACTTCTTCTCTTTGCTGTTCGGTGTAATAGGTATCTTAATGTTATTATTACCTCAATTTTTATAGTATTTTTTCTTTATACTTACACCATCTTATTTTATTACCTTAGATGAGAAAAATCTTCAAACAACGTCCGTCTTCTGAAAGACGGAGTGTAGGTAAAAATGTAGGAGAGGAAATTGTGCTCCAAATTTCAAGTCTGTAAGCATTGATTATTTCTTCTTTTCATTTCATTTTCTTACTTTCACCAAGCTCCTCAGTAAAAGTAGATAATTGAGAGTAATTTCCTACATTCACCAGGTGATTTTGGTGATTGTATACAATTACCGGTAATTGTATACCTATATAAATCACCAATTATCTACTTTTACCATAACACATACACTAGTTCCCGTATTATCAATGAAGTTAAGATATGTACGGAAAGGTTCCATTTGGTGGGTGACCAGTGACAACGTTGGTTCTAGACTCCTCAGGCCCGATGTACTCACCAATGTACTTTCATTTTATAGTGCCCGGCGCTTGGCTGTCAAATCTATTTTGTAGTGGCCGACGCTCGAACTACACACCTGTGCACTTTGAATTTTGAACTTAGCCGCTTATTCTAACACGGGGAAAAATAAAAATTCCGAAGTTTTAATTTTACTCGCCAGAGAATTTTGTTTTCAATCATTTTGTTTTGTTTACATTTTGAAATTTTCATTTGGCGCAGAGATTTTTTTGATAAGAGCGAAGGAAATATAAAATTGCGCGGGCTTGGGGCACTACAAAATAAAAGTACACGGGTGTGTACATCGAGCGTCTAGCACTACAAAGCACTTTTTACGCTTGGGCCTGAGGGGGCTAGACCTGAGGTTAATATGGGTAGCCGGTTTGTTAATCGTCAGAGGAAGGGTGCGTGCTACCCTTCCTCTTTCGAATAACCTTACATAAAGAGACGTTATTTTTTTTTATTATAATATACATTTTCTATTTATATTTGTTTTTCTCTTGAGCCGCCATTTTTCCGGGGCACTATTTACAAGCGTCAGAATACCTTATAAGGAAATAAAAAAAATGAAATTAGTTTAAACCTACCTACTGCAAAATATTAATAATAGCTTGAATGAAGTATGATTTATTTACACCCAACTTAACCTCTATTCAATTAATATTTGTTTTTCATAAATAGAAATTTATTTGCTTATGATTGTAATGGTTTCAATAATCTCTCGAATAGGAACTGGTTTAAAACGGCTAAACCAATTGGGACCTTAGTGATTAAGTTGGTAAACCAACTCAGCGATGGTCAAACCTAGAAACTTGAAATTTGGAGTAAAGTTTACTTTAATGTTTAGTACATATAAATGCAAAACATGGAAGGAAAAGGTTGACAGTTAAACTTACTGAAAAAAAACGGCGCTCAAAAAAAGTAAGAAATATCAAAAATTGATAAAAACATGGGTACTGTCCGAAGATATTGGGTGGTGCGCGGGAATTTACTTTCATTAAAACTTGAATAAAAAATATTGATTCGTCTTTTTGGCCATGTGCAAAACTTACCTGTGCAAAATTTCATCAAAATCGGACCAGCGGCTTGGCTCCCAGAGAACTGTACATGAATATACACGTACGTCATATGTCGGACATATCGTTTTTCTGTACCTCCTGTTTCCAAACTTCAAATATCACCAAAAAAAAAAAAAAAAAAATGGCGACCCATATTTTACCCATGTGCAAAGTTTACCTGTGTGAAATCTCATCAAAATCGGACCAGCCAGCGGAATGTACGTACGTCGGACGTCATAAGTCGGACATATCGTTTTTCTGTACCTTCTGTTTCCAAACTTCAAACAGGTACCACAAAAAAAAAAAAAAAATGAAAATGAAAATGTGGGTCAAAAACAATATAAGAAATTGTCATATTTGATGTTTAGTTTGGGTTTTTGTTTCTCGTCAAATAATTTTTTATGCCAAAAAAAGTGGAAATCTTCTGTACAAATATCTACAACACTCTATCTTCTAGAAAGTAAAAAAGTGATTATATTAATTTACAAAACTCAGGAAATGTTTTAAATTTCATTTTTGTTGCTTTGAAGAGCGCACCATTCAAATGATTCTCTTCAAAATTTCTATTAATAGGGGCTATTCCACTACACGGCGGATATTGAGCTTCAAGTGTCCTTGGTCGATTCACGATGGCTAAACTTAGAAACTTGCAATTTGGCACACAGATTACTTTTAGGATTCATGTAGAAGCAATTTACCGCCAAAAATGTTGCTTTTAGCAGTTTTTTTGCAATTTTTTCTGAGCAAACTAGATATCGAAATATTACCGAGAATAGACCCCCTAAAATCAAAGGACCCCATAAAAATATGAAAATTGAAAATTTCCTGTTTCTCCTCGATTTATGGCCGGTTTTCACCAACAAAAAATCGGAATTAAGAAGTACCACTTCGGGATGAGCGAGAAAGTTTCAATTCGATACAAAGGTGTTCTGCTGTACAAAAAGTAATATCCTTGAGCTAAATATTGAATGTTCTACATAGGTCTGTGTTCTTCCTGGGGCTCAGTTCAACGAAAATTCGAGAAGCTCGAAATTGTTGTTGAATTTCATAACCGTAGCGAAGCACTGGCAAACATCTGGTAGATGTATATTATCATACTAGCAGAGTACCAGAACTTCGTTTCGAGAAGATGAGAATATTGAATGTTCTACATAGGGCTGTGTTCTTCCTGGGGCTCGGTTCAACAAAAATTCGAGAAGCTCGAAATTGTTGTTGAATTTCGTAACCGTAGCGAAGCACTGGCAAACATCTGGTAGATGTATATTATCATACTAGCAGAGTACCCGAACTTCGTTTCGAGAAGATGAGATAAAAAATGATAAGAAATCGGACTCTTACATTAATAATCATATCACTGAGGTGCAAACGTTTATTCCCGATCAGAACATACTACAAATAGATTACATATTACCTACACGTTTGTTAACCTAGGTAGAACGTGGGGAGTAGTAACGGGTTGTTAAGCTGTGTAAGCCTAACCATGCGCAGACTTCAACACGCATTTTATTTTTTTTGAAACCTAACCCAATACTAGCCCCAACACGTTTTACCCAACAAACTTTGTGTTCAATTCTATTAAATTTTATCGGCTCTACCCGCTTTTGTACAAAATTTTATTTATATCGGATAAAATTGTGCTAGATTTTGAATTTCCATACAAAAATCGGAAAATCACCCGTAACTCGAAAACGGTCTGATAATTTTTCTGGGGTCGCAGTCTTTGGATTGAGGGATGGAGGACATTCCCATCAATTTTTCTATATCTCTTACCGTTTCTAATAGTATTCTATGATTTCCTATTCAAAAATCAAAAAAATTGGCCGTAACTCAAAACGGTAGTAGAGTTATAAAATTGTGATAATTTCACTGGGGTCCCTGTGTTTTGTATGGGAAATCTCCATACAAAAATCGAAAAATCGGCCATAACTCGAAAATGGCTGTATGTTTTTGAACTATGATAATTTTCCTGGGTTTTGGGAGGGTTCATTCCCATAAATTTTTCTATACCTCTTACCGTTGTGGCTAAACTATGAGTATTGTCTAAATTTTATTTTGTCCGATCCCGGATTCGAACTCGTAACCCTCGAATGGAAAGTCACAATTTTGCAAAATGTGTTCTAAATGAAGGATGAAGATGTTACCTAAAACTTTCTCGCTCTGAGTTGATATGTTGTCGCGACAAAATTTGAGATATTGGACCGAGACTACTGGCCAATTTTCTAATTCTTTTCAAAAATCGGAAAATCGGCCGTAACTTGAAAACGGTTCAACTTTATTGAACTCTGGTAATTTTCCTGGGGTCGTAGCCTATGGTTTGGGGGGGGGTCCATTCCCATCAATTTTTTGATATCTCCTACCCTTCTGGCCAAACAATTCCAGACAAACAAACATACACACACACACATACAACATATTTCCCTTTTATATATATAGATTTTATTTTTCTTCAATCAACATGTAAAATTATTTATTGTATTGTAAGTTGACTTTGCTTAACATTTTATAAGAGGTATTACAGACCAAGAAAATTGTAAACTAAACCACCTTTCAAGCCCGGAGCGTGTAAAATATTTGAAAAAAACAAACAAATATGGCAATTAAGATGAAAAACAGTTGAAATACAGGTAACAGTCGGAGTTATTTTCAAAAATGAGAACGCACAAGTGTTCAAAATATTGAAGCATTCAATTTTCCATACTGCCAATATTCAGTAGTTAGTGCACGTAGGCACGATAGTGAGCAAGCTATCAATTGATTTGAACTTCTCGCATTTTTCTTATAGGTAAGGTAAATATTATTCATCACTTAATTTTACTTCTACTAAGTTTAAGTTACAACTTACTCATGCGCGGATATAGGGTGGTGCCCGGGGGGCACGTGCCCCCCAGTTTTTTTAAGCGGGCGTTGTTTCTCAAATTTCATTATACCTAATAACGTAAAATTTGTTTTTAAAAATCAAATGAATGGTGACCCGCTGTGTCTTTTAGACCATTGAGTACGGGGCACGGGTCCCTAAATAATTCCTAATCCTGAGACTAAATGAGACTAATTAAAAATTGTCAAATTCTGTCATGCGTCATGGCATTTTTTTTTCGGTCCTACACCGGAGAGATGTGTTGAGGCAAATTTTACAACAAAAAAAACATCCAACATGGGTCCATGTTGGACGATTGTACATACTCTATATAGACATGGTCTTAAAAACATTTCCTAAACTCTCTAATTGGGTTAAAATTGGTTAAAAAATGCCTCTACACATTTTCTGGTGTCAGACCCGTTATTAAGAGAGAGTATTAGATAGAATGAGAGAGAGAATCTGCAATCGAAAGATCTCAAGGTCAACGTTCAACTAGGTGCTTTGATATTCCCTAGAATGCATGTTGTAGCCATGAAGGGTATTTGTGGTAAGCTCTACAGCTTTTAACAAATTGGGTATCGTACCTCGATAAACATTGCATTAAAAAGTACTGCCCAGGACTCGAACCCCTCTAGGTTACGAGTCCCTCCCCCTCCCCCCTGCAATTTTTATATTAGGTATATGTATATATATTGTGCGATTGTGCCCCCCCCCCCCAAACAATAGGCCTATATCCGCGCATGAACTTACCTCATAGCAATATTATAAAGATTATCAGAAAACGTGTGGTACGCCATTGTCAAAATTTGCTATCAAAATGCTATCAATTTTAACTTTCTCTTCCTATCGAAGATAAAGTATTGTAATCGTGCAGAAAATTTGGACATTTTTTGTCCTAAAAAATTGACAATTTTAACAATAGCGCACCACGTTTTCTGATAAACTTTAGGCCAATGCTCTGTTTTATCTCGTTCGATTTTGTTGATCTTAGTAACAAATAAGAATTAAACAAAACGGACATGTTTTTCCTGATAAGTGCCAGATTTTTCCCGGTGAAACTTTTTGAGATAATTGGGTTCAAAGTTTCATGAGGAAACGACGACCACATAAATTTTGACACATATTGCTCTTAAAAACAAAGAAATATTTTTTTGTAGCATGATTCAACCATAAATTGTTATGTAACATTTTGTGTTGATGGCGAAAATGAAAAGCGTTTCATCTTTAGATCCCTTTACACTGCCTGAGCATTCGTCCCGAGCAGGGGTAACGAACGATCATTCGTTCGAGGCTCAGGCAGTGTAAATAGTCGCTGAAATCCGATCAAGGTCGTGTGAATCATCAAAGGGACGCTCGTTCGCCGCTCGCTCCGTGTAAACACCCCGGGATTCGTCGAATGGTATTCTATGAATCTAGTTCTCGCCTAGTTATTCAAGCAGTGTATGTAAACGGACCTTTAGTTCAAATAGGTAAAAAATTATTCACTAAAAACTAAGCATAAGTCGAAAAACAACAAAATGGCGGATATTTTGAAAACCACGCGAGACTGGTCATTTTGTATGGGAATAACACCTGCCCCCCCCTAGGCCAGATTCTGGCTACGCCCTTGGGCAATGGTCCAATATATAACCCCTAAACCGTTGTCACAAAGTTTCAGGACCAACCTGTATTTAAAATAAAATATGTAAAGAATTAAAAATTGCGAGGTAGAAGTGTTATCACGAGATGGAGTAGGGCGCTCAGAACCGTGAAATGTGGAGCTAAATAGTACAACGCTTTTAACTCTGCTGATGGGTTCTTTTAGCATAACGAGGGCGAAAACATATGTGGTCACCCATTAACTACAACCTCGCGAGACGTTGCTTAACCTCAGTGATACTACGGTAACTGGTGTATTCAACGCCCAATAGACGCTGGCATTTTAATTTTTAGTGAATATATTTCTTTTTTTTTTCAGTTTTCTAAGAAGTTGAATAATTAAAATGGTTGCTAAGTACTGCTGCATAATTTTAATTACTTTGATTCCTTATGGTAGCTTTGGTGAGTATCTAACGGGGGTGGATATGGATCTTCAGTTGAGGGCGAGGGGGCGATCTAGTGTTAAACTCATAATACCACAGTCAGAGTCAGTGATATGAATGAATGATTAATGGAAGAAAAGTATGTAACTTACGCTCACGATAAATGAGCAAAATGTGGTCATCTGAATTATGTGCGAGTACTTGAGTTAGCTCTACTATCACAGATAATTTGTTAAATGACCTTAATGTGGTCATCTGAATTATGTGCGAGTGCTTGAGTTAGCTCTACTATCACAGATAATTTGTTAAATGACCTTTATGTGGTGATCTGAATTATGTGCGAGTACTTGAATTACCTCTACTATCACAGGTTATTTGCCAAATGACCTTAATGTGGTCATCTGAATTATGTGCGAGTACTTGAATTAGCTCTACTATCACAGATTATTTGTTAAATGACCTTAA
>CM022884.1:14123641-14136136 GCA_012654025.1 Pachypsylla venusta
CAAAGTTTTTCCTAATTATCTGACGGTGTGAAAAACCTGGTAAATTGCTTCGTGTAAAGATACACTGGTGCTTTCCGGAAATCTGATTACAAAGAGCTTTTCCTAAGCTACACTAGATTTGTTCAGTCAATTACAATTTTGGAAATTTCTATATATCCCCCCCGCGCAATGATTAGAAATATATTAATAGGTTTTTGCTATTTCCTTTTCTTATTTAGCACCCAATCCAGGGAGGGACGAGATACCCGATCATGATCATATAAACGAAATTGTACAAGAAAAAGAATCTCATGCAGCCTTTCTGAGAGATTTAACCACAGAATGGCGAGGCATATATGAAATGGACATACTTGACAGTCAGTTAAAGGGGAAAATAAAAAACATGATCTCGAGCATAATGAAACAACAGGCATCAATGGTTTCAACTTTGGCTAAAGTAGGCAAAATATATGTGCGTGTAAAACTATATACACTAGCTACTTTCGATGATGGGCCAGAAATGGGAAGATATGTTGCTAGTAACTATCGAGATTTGAGAGAGCTCAGGGCATCAATGAATGAAATTTGGAACGATCTGAATCGAATCGAGGAGATTAGAATACAGCAGACACATAATACATTATTCGAATATGATCAACACAGGGCGGATTTCATGAGGGGGCTGGCTAATCCTCGAAATCCTGATGATTAACTCTTTATTATATTAATAAAATTAATCAGTACTTTATTTTATGAATTAAGTAATCAGTACTTTATTTTTTTAATAAAATTAATAAGTACTTCATTTTATAAATAAAATAAATTATTACTCTATTTTATTCATAAAATTAATCAGACCTTTATTTTTTAATAAAATTAATATGTTCTTTATTTTATTAATAAATTTATTTTATTAATAAAGAATAATTGGTGCTTTAATGTATGAATAAAGTAATGAGTNACTCATAGAATTCATTAGTGCCTTATTTTATTAATAAAATTAATCATTACTTTATTTTATTCATAGAGTTATGTAGCACTTTCTTTTGGTTTGATTTTCTATTAAATTTATTAGCACTTTATCTTATTCACAAAGTAATTATTTAGATTAATTGGTATTTTTGATTGATAAAACTTGTCCTCACGATGACCGGTTCTACGCACCATTAATTTCATATCACCTTTTTTCTACCAATTTCCAACCCTGAATCTTTAAATGGGGAGAACACTTTCATCCTGTATACATCTAATTTCCTTTTCTCTTTCAATAACTTTTTTCTAACAATTTCCAACCCTGAATCTTTAATTGGGGAGAACACTTTCACCCTGTATACATCTAATTTCCTTTTCTCTTTCAATCTAATTTACATTACAACTCCTCGCTGCTGTTTTTCCTTCAAATTCAACATCTCTAATTTCTAGGTAAAGGTTTTTCCTAATTCTGCTTTATGTCTGATTCTTTAAATAAGGAGAAAAAAGTTGTTCGGCTTTCACTCTGTAAACATCTAAATTCCTTTTCTCTTTCAATCCAATTTACATTACAACTCCTCGCGGCTGTTTCTCCTTTCTATTTCTCCATCTTCAATTTCTCTGTATGAGTATACCTAACGGCAAAGTTTTTCCTAATTCTGTTCTATGTCTAGCGTCTGCTCTATGTTGGACTCTCACCCTGTATACACCTAATTTCCTTTTCTCTTTCAATCTAATTTACATTACAACTCCTCGTGGCTGTTTCTCCTTTCCAATTCTCCATCTCCAATTTCTCTGTATGAGTATACCTAACGGCAAAGTTTTTCCTAATTCTGTTCTATGTCTAACATTACAACTCCTCGTGGCTGTTTCTCCTTTCCAATTCTCCATCTTCAATTTCTCTGTACGAGTATACCTAACGGCAAAGTTTTTCCTGATTCTGTTTTATGCCTGATAGAATTAATTTTCTTTTCTATTTTATAGTTATAATTAAAATAATTTTCTTTTTCTTTCAAACTTTAGGATTGTTATATGGGGTGAAACTTTCCCACCTAATCTTTGACGGGCGATTGAATTGGTACACCTACCGGCTTTAGTAATAATAATAATGGTTTGTATATTTTAATACAATATGTGCAATGTGCATCATACATAATAGTAACATTACCTACAATAAAAGACAAAATAAAAGAAAGAGTAAGTCTCTAGCTCTTAGCATTCTCCTTTTTTAGACAGCAATACTGAAAACCGCTAAAAAGCGGCAAAAATCGCCAACGGAGTATTCGATTGCACCCAAAAGTTTCGGGGCACAATTAGAGAAACGAATTTTTTTATTCGATTTTTGGATTCTACGTATCTTGAAACGTAGATATAATATCAAATTTTGAGGGGGGGNGGGGGGGGGGGGGGTATTTCGTGATGATTTCAAAATGGCTATCATTTCTATTTTCTGACATACTGGGAAGATATGCCAGCCATAAGTCTAAATTTACAGGTGAAATCCTATGGGACAACTAGAAAGTGCAAACCCTGTAATTCGGTCGAAGTCAAAATCAGATAAATTCTCATAATCCTAATTACGATTCTTATTTTTTATTTTCCTTGTTGTGATATCAATAAAAATCAATAATAAATTATTCATTATTCTACAGGGTGTTACAAAAAGTGCGTCCCTTGACACAATCTAAGAGACAAATAAAACAGAGTGTCTTCCCCTTCTTCTCCCTGGCCTGGATTAATTATTCTACAGGGCGTTACAAAAAGTGCGTCCCTTGACACAATCTAAGAGACAAATTAAGCGGAGTGTCTTCCCCTTCTTCTCCCTGGCCTGGATCCTTATCCGTTTGCACAGCTTGGTTCGACTCCCCTTGTTCGCAGATTGTATTTCTACTTATTTTGTGCGTCCTCTTCTGTCCCCTCTTTTCTAGTTTTCCCGATTGTTGATTGTTCCATGTTTTCTTTGGTCCTTTCTTTCGCAGTCCCACTTCCCCTTTAACTTCAAAAACCTTTTCTTTTTTAACGTCACCTTTTCCCAATTCTATTGGGGTTGATTCTACCATGCTACAACTTTCTTTTCTGTGCCTACTCTCTTTAGCTGGCACGGTAACTCTCACGTTGTTCTCATAGTAATAATGTGTAGTAACATCAAATTGTTGATGACTTTTCATCTTTGGTTTGAAGCAGAGTATTTTGAAGGCTGGATGCACTTACACAAAACTTTTTGTATTTACACGGGCTTAAGACCGTCAGCTAATGAATCTTGCTTGCTCCCATCGGTCGCCACCGGTGCTCTCTTAATGGCTCATTAAGGCTAGGTTCACATGATCGCGCGGTATCATATGAACAGATCGATACAAATTTGTAGAACTAGTACCGCGCGGCACCGCGCGGTCATGTAAATATTTTGCACTATTTAGATAGATCTTGTGCCGTGCGGTTCGTCGTACCGCCTCGTACCGCGCAGTCATGTGAACCTAGCCTAATTGTGTACTATGTGTCCGCGTCAGTTCATTGAACTACTAGCGACTATTGTGAGTAAAGTATTTCCACAATTATCCATTTTGAAACATCCTGTAGAAAATAAATTTAAAGAGTAAAACAAATTGGGGAAAAGAGGAATATTTATAAACATTTTTTCCCCTCAAACTTTTTTTCTTTCTACCTTCAATGAAAATAGAATCAAGCGAGGGAAATTCCCTTTACATTAAAAAAAAAAAAAAAAAATACCCTGACCTAGTAATATTTTCTCACTTTTTTTCTACAATATTCTGTTGGTTAAATTCCGTAATATTATAATTATTTTTGTGAATCATGTTTTTTCAGTCAAAAGTTGGGGTTGAAAATTTGGAGAAAAAAATTGTCGGGAAAAACCGGTTTTTAAATTTTTTGAAGAAATAAATAAAATTCAATGTTTTTTGAAACCTACTTTTTTGAACAAGATTTTTGTGTTTTTTTTCTGTGTTTGTTTCTCCCTCGGGTTTTAATGTATATTTTTTTGTCGTTTCGTTAATTAAAACTTTTTTTCTGTCAAGATAACCTAAAATTATTCACACGGGTATTTTGAAAAGCTTGTCCAGTCCTTCATTTTTTTTTCATTTTTTAAAAAAACATTTTTTTCGTTCTTTTTATTTTCCGTAATTATTTTTTTCATTCGATTTTTCAGTTACCGGAACGTATTTTTTCTCGTATTTTTCGGAAGTTGAACTTTTTTTTTTGTCGGCAATGCTTATATTTTTCTCCCTTGGTGGACTGTAATTTTTGGTATAGGTAGGTTGACTTTTTGAAATATTTAGCTGTTTTTATATAAGTAGTTTCATTGTAGTACACATGTTAGATTTCTAATTAGGAGGAACTCATTAGAATTATTCGGTTAAAAATGCGCATTGGGGCATCAGACCAAACACCGCAAACTTAATATTTTTGTACAAAATAACAATCTTCACCGAATTCGGGCAAGGGGTTCGAGAAATATTCTGGAACGAACAGATGTTTAAAGAAAAAAATGGAGTTAAAACTAGACCTCAATTAGGTGTTTTTTCTATAAGTAGTTTCATATAATTATTAATTTTGGTCGACCCTAATTGACAATAGGAACGTATCAATTTTTGGATTCTTTGGTGAACATAGGCGATTTTAGGGAGGGGGCTTCGGAAGGCTTAAGCCCCCCCGCAAATTTTTCGAGTCTTAAATTAGATAAATATGGGTTATATACCTACTATGGTTTTACAGGAATGTTGTTCAGCAGAGAGAAAAAATCAAGGCTCCAGAATTTTGGGCCAAAACCATGATCAAACAGCATAATGGTCGGTCAACTTTAATTGTCAAAAATGCCACTTACGGTTCAGGGATGAACGGATTTTTTTGGGTTGATCAATTCAATTTTTGGATTTTTCTTCTAAAGTGACCAAAAAGCAAATTGGTCAGTCAATTGTAATTGGCAATTATGTCACTGAGAGCTCTGGAAATGAAAGATTTTTTGGGTTCATTCGAGTTTTGGATTCTACTTCTACAATACCCTAGGCCCCATAAAAAGGGAGGGTGTGATTTTCCTAAAAAATCGAGACGCAGGAAAAGGATACTTTGCGTGCCTTGACTTGGTGGGGGGAGGGTATTCATAAATTAAGAGTGAGAAAACATATAGCTTTAGTAAAAGATATTGATAATGTAATATAAAAATGTCACTGCGAGATTATGTACGTCATTTTGACGTAAGTAGCTCGGTATCTTATGAAAACAGTATATCACTTTGCACCGGAACTTCATACTTTAAGGAATATGCAGTCTCTTGATGATTGTAAATATATTGTGAGGGAAATGTTGTCTATGAAATACCTGCACGTAATAGGGGGAGGGTGTTATTTTAACGTTGTTACACGAAATATTAGGTGCAGTTTTTTTTTTTTTTTTAAAAAAAAAGGTGAGATCATCACACGACTTTCCCTATCTACATAAAGTCAGTCTACTTGAGAATGTCGTAACAGACAAAAGCGCTCGTCTCTCGCCTTATTATTTGTAGTTGATACACAATATTTTATTGAAATTTATATTCCATAAAAATTGAGATTGTAAGAAGTTACTAGAGGGTGACATCCTCACGGGCTGAGTCCACCTGAACTGATGGAGTAAAATAACACAGAAAGTAACTTTGTAATATCAATATGTTTAATGCTTGCGTTACTGATATTATACTACATTTGAAATTTGAAAAAGTCGATCCGACGAAAATTAAAATAATTAAAATTCTTACCTCAAACAAAAAACTTTAAAAAAGTCACCAAAGACATACATTTATTATAATTACTAGCTGAGTATCCGAACTTCGTTTCGAGAAGATGAGAGAACATGGGGAGTAGTAATGGGTTGTTAAGTTGTATAGAACGTGATAAAAGAGTAGTATTGGGTTAGGTTTCAAAAAAATAAAATGCGTNCTCTATTCATCTACTTAGTGTTACACGAAACTTCAATATTATGTTCGGAATTGAGTGAGGTGTACAGTCCATTGCTGTAATTGTTATTTTCCCAAGTACGAGTTTACCCCCTCTATTCATCTACTTAGTGTTACACGAAACTTCAATATTATGTTCGGAATTGAGTGAGGTGTACAGTCCATTGCTGTAATTGTTATTTTCCCAAGTACGAGTTTACCCCCTCTATTCATCTACTTAGTGTTACACGAAACTTCAATATTATGTTCGGAATTGAGTGAGGTGTACAGTCCATTGCTGTAATTGTTATTTTCCCAAGTACGAGTTTACCCCCTCTATTCATCTACTTAGTGTTACACGAAACTTCAATATTATGTTCGGAATTGAGTGAGGTGTACAGTCCATTGCTGTAATTGTTATTTTCCCAAGTACGAGTTTACCCCCTCTATTCATCTACTTAGTGTTACACGAAACTTCAATATTATGTTCGGAATTGAGTGAGGTGTACAGTCCATTGCTGTAATTGTTATTTTCCCAAGTACGAGTTTACCCCCTCTATTCATCTACTTAGTGTTACACGAAACTTCAATATTATGTTCGGAATTGAGTGAGGTGTACAGTCCATTGCTGTAATTGTTATTTTCCCAAGTACGAGTTTACCCCCTCTATTCATCTACTTAGTGTTACACGAAACTTCAATATTATGTTCGGAATTGAGTGAGGTGTACAGTCCATTGCTGTAATTGTTATTTTCCCAAGTACGAGTTTACCCCCTCTATTCATCTACTTAGTGTTACACGAAACTTCAATATTATGTTCGGAATTGAGTGAGGTGTACAGTCCATTGCTGTAATTGTTATTTTCCCAAGTACGAGTTTACCCCCTCTATTCATCTACTTAGTGTTACACGAAACTTCAATATTATGTTCGGAATTGAGTGAGGTGTACAGTCCATTGCTGTAATTGTTATTTTCCCAAGTACGAGTTTACCCCCTCTATTCATCTACTTAGTGTTACACGAAACTTCAATATTATGTTCGGAATTGAGTGAGGTGTACAGTCCATTGCTGTAATTGTTATTTTCCCAAGTACGAGTTTACCCCCTCTATTCATCTACTTAGTGTTACACGAAACTTCAATATTATGTTCGGAATTGAGTGAGGTGTACAGTCCATTGCTGTAATTGTTATTTTCCCAAGTACGAGTTTACCCCCTCTATTCATCTACTTAGTGTTACACGAAACTTCAATATTATGTTCGGAATTGAGTGAGGTGTACAGTCCATTGCTGTAATTGTTATTTTCCCAAGTACGAGTTTACCCCCTCTATTCATCTACTTAGTGTGACACGAAACTTCAATATTATGCTGCTATGCACTTAAATGTCTTTAATTGTCGCTAACAATAATCCTCTTAAATATTATTATCCATTCGTTATTTGACATCATTTCCTCTAACTTGACATAATATAACTTCAATCTCCCAAAAAGCCACTTCACTGTAAAAAGTTCACCGCCAAGCAAGGCTGTACCCGAAATTTCAATTATTTTTTTTTAATGAAAATACTCTATTATGCACTTGACCTATAATATTTAAAAAAAAAAAATAGCAACAAGAGCAGCAGCAACAACAACGCACCAAAAATAACAACACCCAAAAGAACAACATCAACATCAAAAACAACAGCAACAACAAGAATAACAACACCTTCCTTGAGAATCATTTTCAGGTGTTATCCTGGCTTTACTGTCAATGCTTCGGATCCCCCCCCCCCCCGAAAAAAAATCCTGGTTTCGTCCCTGCCGACAAATTGTTAGTCACAAAGAACACTGAAATCAAAACAATATACTTCTTCTTTACCTTCACCTTTTCCAAATTCTATTTGAAGTCGGCGTTGCTTTCTTTAATTCTACCATGCCTGGCACAGTAACCCTCGCTTGAATCTCACAGTATCCTTGCGTAGGAACTACAATTTGTTGATTGAAACAGATTTCGTTTTTTAAAGGCTGGATGCCCTTCCTAACACCAAACCTTCTGTATATACAAGGATTACACGGGTTCAGAACCTTGCTCTCTCCAGTGGCTCCATTCGATGGCTGAAATAACTTACAAGCCTATCCGCTACGACCTTTATTTACCTTTTTATATTTCGGGATCTCACATTCAGCCTTCGACGGTGTGCCTCCTAAATAAATTAGAGTTGTTGTTGTTAAGGGCACACCACCGCCAAAATTTGTGAAAGTCATAGTGTAAAAAGTTGTGAATAGAGGTGAATTTATATTATTTGTGACAAAAGTCACCCCTGACTGTAGAGAGACCTAAAAAGTGCACTTCGTGAAGTAATATATCGCATGGTTAGGTTAGCAACGTTCATGGCATTTGACTTGGCGTGCGAAGCGCTGCCGCTCTCCTCAACAATATCTCACAAAATTGAACTCGTGGCATCCCATCACTTTTGATATTGCAATCTGCAGGAACTACAAACAAAGAGGCTAGAAGGAGAAGGATTATCAACTGTTTAGAAGGTAATCCTAATGAACATTTAAAATTACTTTATCCTCACTTGAATAAAAAAACTCTGCCAGTGTTAAACATGATGGGTTTATTATTTTACTGGCCGAAACAAAAAAAAAAAAATATTCTACATTTTAATGTGTCCTTTCGGGGTGAAGACGTTTCAGTACTTGGCCAGTATTGTGTCAGAAAACGGCGGCACAGACAAGGACATCAAGAAAAGAATTGATAAAGCCAGAGTAGCCTTCAACCAGCTAAAGTCTATTTGGAGATCACACCAACTCAGGAGGCCCACAAAGTTAAAAATATTCGAGACGAATGTAAAATCTGTCCCCCTGTATGGATGTCAAACTTGGAAAATGTCCCAATCAATATCTAGACAACTCCAAACTTTCATTAACCGTTATCTCCGACATCACATCCTTAAGATACATTGGCCGAACAAAATCACAAACGAAGACCTGTGGAGGATATTCCATCAAACACCAGTACACATTACAATCAAGCAACGAAAATACGGTTGGATCGGTCACGCACTAAGAAAGCAGAATAATATTGCAAAAGAAGCACTAAATTGGAACCCCCAAGGAACACGAAAAATAGGTCCGCCTAGGAGCGCTTGAAGAACAATCCACCGTGAGCTGGCCGAAGAAAACAAATCCTGAGGCGGAGTCAAGCCGTTGGCCCAGAATAGTGTTCGCTGGCGTTCTTTTGTTGAGGCCCCACGTCCCCCTCGGGATTAAAGGACATAAGTCAATGTGTCCTTTCGACCAATACTGAAATCCGTTAAAAAGCGGCTAACCCGGCAGCGGTATATTCAATTACATACAAAAGTTCCAAAGCATAATTAGACCACAAATATGACATTCGGACCCAATTTCAAGTCTTTAGCACTTACAATTCTCTTTTTAGGCAGGAATACTGAAAACGGTTTAAGGCGGCTAAAATCGCCAGCGGTAAATTCGATTGCACCGAAAAGTTCCGGCACATAATAAGACACCAAATATGACATACATTTCAAGTCTATAAGCACTTATCAATCTCTTTTTAGACAAGAATACTGAAAACCCCTAAAAAGCGACAAAAACCAACATAATGAGACACCAAATATGACATACATATACATTTCGATAACATTAACTTAACTGGCCACAAAAACATTTTTGAATTTTGAATCACAAAATAAAATAAACTCAATTTGACCCCAAATTTCAAGTCTCTAGCACTCTAAACTTTCTAACAAAAGGATTCGCGCTTAAAACCGGCAATTTTCTTATTTTGGCTTGACGTCTTTTTAGCATCTATTTGTTTTTCGAGACGGTTTTTTTTCTTCTTGTCATTCGCTGTCCAGCATGAGTTACGCCAGAATTAGCCGGAATTAGAATCACGGGGTAACAAACCTACATAGTCAAGCACTTAAGAAAACCTCGTTGAACCTTGCTTAACTTCTGCGATCTAAGGCCTCGTTTACACTGCCCGAGCATGCGTCACTAGCAGGGCTGATGAACGATCATTCGTTCGAGGCTCAGGCAGTGTAAACAGTCGCCGCGAGCCGATCAAGGTCGAGGTGAATGCTCGTTCGTGCTCTGGCCTGATCCGCCCGATGTCGGTTTTCCGGTGAATCATCAAAAGGGACGCCCGTTCGCTGCTCGCTCTGTGTAAACACCTTGGGATTCGTCGAATGGTGTTCTATGAATCTAGTTCTCTCGAAGGGTTATCGCCAACCGGACTGATGCAGGAACGCACTCGCGGAAGTTGGTGACAGTTTTGGAAATGTTTCCTTCTATTCTTCGCAATATGAAGGTGAAATCTTCAGACGACATGCGGCTGAAATTGCTGAGTAGCCCACTGTTATCCTCCTTCAAATCCTTCAGCAATAGGGAGTAATTTCTTTTCTTTAAAAACGACGCCTTTTCCTTTTTCGCTTTTCCGATTGTCTAGAATGAGGATAACGTTCGGGGAAACCGCAATTTTGGATAGCGCGGATGCCATCTGTTCGCTGCGAATCCTCACGAGTAGTTGATCGTCAGAAATGCACGAGCCCTGTGTTCGGCGATCACGAATGCTCAATGCTAGGGGATATTCAGGCAGTGTAAACAACGGACCCTAACAAGAACTTCAGTGATCTAACGGAAAAGAACCCTCCTAAAACATATATCAACTTAACTATAAACACATTTTAATTAAAGTTTAATTAATAAATATTAATATTAATTATTGATATCTACCTTGATAAGTAATGTGAAGTGAATCTTAAGGGTGTTTCCTTCTATTGGAAAGTGTATTAGCACATTTTTCCACAAAACAGATCCCTCTAGAATTTGACTCATAGAACAACTGATTTCAAGGAAAACACTTTTCACACAGAAATTGAAGATATAAAATACAGGCTGTCACAAAAAACTTATAATCCTTTTAACCACGTATCTTCTTTCTTATTTAACTTTCCCAATTCTATTTGGGGTTGGCGATGCTTTTCTTAATTCTACCATGCTACAACCTTTTGTTCAGTGTCTACTCTCTTAAACGGTAACTCTTTCTTCGCACGGTAACCCTAGCTTGCTTCCCACTGCATAGAAACTAGCTTTTTGCTAATCTCATCATTGGTTGGAAGCACAGTTTTCTAAAGGCTGGATGCCCTTCCTAACACCAAACCTTATTCTGTATTTCCACGGGCTTAGGACCGTGACCCTAATGGAGCTGATTTTTTGCCATCGGTGGCTACATCCCTTTTAACCACATATACCTACTACAGCTCAAATAAATGACACTTTGCTTTATGTGCATGGCTCCAGAAATGCACCCTCTTTGAGGGCCTTGAAAATAGGTAGGGTTAGCTAGCACTTTTTGTTATCTCTTGCTAAGTGAGATTTTTTACACCCTAAAAACACAAATGTCAAAAGGTATTGGAATGGGATAAAAAAAAAATTGTAATGCTTAAACTAGCACATTCTTTTAAAAAAGTCTTCATTATGTCCAGGGGCGGAGCTATGAGGGTTCTGAAGGGTTAAAAACATCATATTTTTAGACTATGAGTTTAGACTAGGAGCTAAATTAATTTCTCAGAGAGCGAAGAAGAGTTGGAAGAAATGATGAACGATTTGAACCAAGAAACAGAAAAAGTTGGACTAAGAATGAACAGAGAGAAATGTAAATAGATATGTATCAATGAGGATGCACAAGAAACAAAGGAATTCAAGTTGGACGAGCGGTATTTCTCAAATTTCATTAAAAACCTAATCACGTAAAAATTTTTTTTAAAAAAATCAAATGAATGGTGATCCGCTGTCTTTTATCATATTACTAAAATGACGTTTCTTCCACTTCTTAAAATTCGACGTAAAGGATAAAAATCTTCTTTTTGATCAAATGTTTTAGAACAACGTCTTTTATTTCTCGCAATTTTTCAGCATCATTCATAAGAATCTCTCCTACATATCTTAACTTTGGCATAAATGAATCTGGCTCTAATTGCAGTGCATTCTCTATTAAAGGTATTGAACTTGATACTATATTTTGGTAAGAAATGTATCGGCTACTCATATTAGAATTATATTCTTGTCGAATGGTCTCTGGATCTAAATTGTATATCTGAAATATTTAAGGTTAGGATAGGATTAATTTTTCGCGCGCCCAACGTTTTTTTTTCAAAGCACGAGGCCTATTTAGGTTGGTGAAAACAGGTCCAAAAATAAACCATATTCGAATATATGGGAAATTGCTCTTCACAGCAAGTAAATTTAAGTGGTATAGTACAAATATTTTTTGCTAAAATAATTGTACGGTAATAAAGTAGAAAATTTAAAAGTGGACTGATTTTAAATTAAAGATAAAAAGATAGGGGACCAGACAGACACTATTAATTTTTTTCTGAGCAACTAACCTAACTTAAAATATGATTAATTGAAAGTAGAAGGTTAATTTTCGTTTTTTTTATGATTAATTGAAAGTAGAAGGTTAATTTTCGATCTTAACGCTTACATTGATAAAATAAACAAACTTGCACTGGTCTTTTTTCATGTTGGTACAACTATGTCTGTTCAGTTCAATATATTCAAATAGTTTAATAAATACGGAAGAAAAAGGTTTTTTTCAAAGTAAATTAAAAT
>CM022884.1:14173177-14185317 GCA_012654025.1 Pachypsylla venusta
TGGCTTAACGTCTCTTTAACATCTATTGGTCATTCAAGACGGGGGTTTCACCCTCCATTCGCTGGAAACTTGCAAACCAGCTACCCACATTGACCTCACCCAGCCTGGGTTGGGCCGGAAAAAAGAGCCAACGATACGTGGTTTTCCCAAGCGGTCACCCATCCAAGTACTGACCACGCCCGACATGGCTTAACTTCAGTGATGGGGCAGGAACTGGTGTATTCACCGTGGTATGTTCGTTGGCTTAGCTGGTTTATTACCAGCTACTCAAAGTGTTACTAGCGATTGAATTGTTAAACTTATGTCTTTAAACTGGAAAGGAAATTTTAAAAATGCTCAAATTTTTCGAGCAGTGTCAACTGCATCATTGCCAGCAATACCGCAAAGTAAGAGCACATAACTCAATCATTCAATAGTGACATCATCGTGCCCGATGATAGACATCAGATGTATGGGGTTCAAATAAATTGTTGTCTTCTGCTAAAATAGTAATTGTCATCATACATCTGTTCAGCTGATAATGGGCCCCCCTGAACCATGTCAATCACTGCAATATAATTACGTCAGTAACACAAAAAATGTGTTACAAAACACAATGATAGTATAGAGTTGATTTCTGTGTTATTCTACACTATATTCATTTATTCATGTTCAGAGAAAGGTAGGTCTCCGAATTTTTATAAAGTTCGATCGAATAAACTGAGGTATCTCCACGATTTTTCCTTGTGATCACTTGATCATGATGTTCTCCTATAAAAGCTCAGGTGGAATTCGAGGATGACACCCTCAAGTAACTTCTTACAATCTCAAGTATGATTAAATTTTCCTCAAAGAAAGTCAGTAAGTCGTAACGCCTCGCACATCACCCATTACCATAAATAAAAAGTTACTCTGAACAGCAGTGTGAACTTTTCCCATAAAATAATATATCTTTGTGAAAGTTGAACTTTTCAATTAGTTCTCTTCCTTTCCGCCAGATATGTATCACGTTATGGTTTATACGGGAGAGTGTAATTTCAGTTCTATTACATAAAAGTTTACTTACCAATTTAAAATAGACTATAAGGATTCATTCGGACGAATGCACACCAATAGCACGTCTGGAGGTTGGACTTACCAAAATTGCCAACAGTAAACTATTGAACATTTGACCCACAAAATCTTGATGAACATGGATATTTTCCCACGTTAGAAAGCCCGCACACCTTCAATGGAAAAATGCCCTTAGCGGACGATTTGATATTAATCTATTAATCAATTTAAAGCTGATAACTAAATAAAAAATTATGCGTTCTTTTCAAAATATCTAACGTGTAGAGCTAAAAAATCAGTAACACTTTTACCACTTATACGTTGAGCTATTTCAATATGTACGAGAGTACCTTTTGGAGTCCAGTTATTCTTAGAAAAATGGTCGATATAAATAGTGGATCAAGGTGTTCACGTCAGTGTTGTAGTCATTTATGGAAAAAATATCTTAATCAAATTGAAAAATTAAAAAACATAATATTGGGCTCTCCGGGTCCCGCGGGGGCCCAATTTTTCAAAATAGAAAAGCCCCTAACACCAGCCATGGCAAGTTTTACGTTTCTACAACAAAACGCTAAAAAGATAAAAATCATTTTCCAAAAACACAATATTGGGCACCCTGGAGGGGGGGGGCTCCAAAAACTATACAGCAAATTTCCTTCCTGTCTTAAACATACCAAATTTATGTATACCAAATTTCGGCAAAATCTGATAGTGGCTTGTATCGCGTAAAATACACACATACACATATACAATTTTATTTCGGAACGTTAGTATACCGAGGTCAAAAGTGGAGTTCACTAACATTCACAATTATTTCGCACAAGAAAGCAGAAATTTTTTTTTATTCCCTACTAAAAACAACAAACACAATTCGGAAACCTTTGCTCAAGCTTTTTGATAACGTTATCAAAGACGTTCGCTTCTATGACATACTGCACACATGGATTTTAACAATTTACACCATCGTGACGTCAGACGTCATCTATTCCTCAATTCAGAGAGTAGTCATATCTTTTCAATCTTCCTCAATTTAGAGAGTCGTCATAGCTCTTCAATCTTCCTCAATTCAGAGAGTCGTCATATCTTTTCAATCTTCCTCAATTCAGAGAGTCGTCATAGCTCTTCAATCTTCCTCGATTCAGAGTCGTCATAGCTCTTCAATCTTCCTCAATTCAGAGAATCGTCATAGCTCTTCAATCTTCCTTAATTCAGAGAGTCGTCATAGCTCTTCAATCTTCCTCAATTCAGAGAGTCGTCATAGCTCTTCAATCTTCCTCAATTCAGAGAGTCGTCATAGCTCTTCAATCTTCCTTAATTCAGAGAGTCGTCATAGCTCTTCAATCTTCCTCAATTCAGAGAGTCGTCATTGCTCTTCAATCTTCCTCAATTCAGAGAGTCGTCATAGCTCTTCAATCTTTCTCAATTCAGAGAGTCGTCATAGCTCTTCAGTCTTCCATCCTAACTGTTCTCAATCTTCTGTCATCTTTTCACTGCTTCGTAATATGTTTTTCTTGTCAATTATTTCACATCGGGCATCTACATATCAAAATCCTTTCATTTTTCATTCCAAGATTTGCCAACTTCAGTGATGTGGAAATATAGAAAATAGTTTGTTTTGCGCTTCATTTTGTTACAAATGTGCAGTTTTGCATTCGTGGAATGTTTTTTTGTTTATATAATAATGGAAAGCAGATGCATTTTTCTCATAGAAATCTTTAAGTTATTATTTTAGTATTCAAGAATATGTCACGATCGATGGTTTTGTCAACGATTTTACAAAATTTACGAGGTAAACAAAATCATACCCTTATCAAATTCCCAATAGCAGAATCCTTATATTTTTTTCATTTTTGATTAGTAAAGAAAAATGCATACATTTATTTATACAGGGTGAGACATTTTTAGTAGAATAGTCAACAATTTGAAGATACAAAAAAATCTCTCGGCAAATTTTCATGATATGAAAGGGGACATGGTGATGTGAATAGTCAATTGTATGTAGAATTGATTAGATATAAAAAAGTTGACTTTGAATTTGATATGAGGGTAATCCTGAAGAATTCATCAGGGTCACTATAACATGTGTCTCTTGATTTCATGAAGCTTTAGTTCAGATCTTTGTATATCCAACACGATCCTATCTAAAGTTGACCTTGAAATTGCTATGAAGGTCAATCCTGAAGAATTCATCAGGGTCACTATAACATGTGTCCCTTGATTTCATGAAGCTTTAGTTCAGATTTTTGTATATCCAACACGATCCTATCTAAAGTTGACCTTGAAATTGCTATGAAGGTCAATCCTGAAGAATTCATCAGGGTCACTATAACATGTGTTCCTTGATTTCATGAAACTTTGGTTAGAATCAGTTTTTTGTATATCCAACACAATCCGAGATATTGTGACTGTTCTACTTAGAACAGCTTTCTGTAGGTAGTTGTATTGTTAAGAATTTTTCTGTAGGCATTTAAATTTGATGGAAGTCTAGTCCGAACGAAGGGGTCTAGTTTCAACAATTTTTTTTTTTCATTTAGTGTGTATGTCTCCAATAACTCTAGAACGCCTGATCCGATTTGGATAAAAACAAATTATATGGACATTCACTATATTCATATTATTAGTGTGATGATCACAATCGGTCGAACAATTCTGCACTCTGTTTTGGTGTCCCATAAGAATACCACAGTGTCAATTTAGGTTCCCTCATGATTCAAAATAAAGTCCCATGACTATACACAATATAATACATCGAAAATAACTATCTGTTGATATCAAAATTAATATTTTGAATATCTAAGTTATATCAGAACCGAAGTCAACCCTAAACCTTTTTTGTTTTGTTTTTTTCTTTGGAAAGCGTTTTTACTCATATCATAACGTCATAATAAATAGAACAGAAAGTGAGGTAACTTGCTTAATTCCACCCTGGCGGTGGAGGGACGCTGAAACTGTAATGCTAGTGTATAAATAGGGAGGTTCTCATTCAATACCTCCCCATTTATACACGAGGAGTGCTATCAAGATATACGTAAGCTAATTGAGTGTTCTCACCAATATGTAAAAATGTAAATGTATCGTGTTATTATGTCACAATGTTTGTGAGCATCATAGCATTACAAGGTATTTTCAACATTTCTAGCCACACTTTAACAATTTTTACCTTATAATCTACCACCTGGCGCTATTACCATAACTACTGAACTATTCTCAGGAGGCTGAGTTTTCCCCAAGCACAACCAGACTAAGTAGAAAATTCGAAAATATACATTTCTTCAAATTTTTGATTCGTCCAGGAATCGAACCCGGTACCTCCCTGGTGTAAGCCAAGTGTGATGCACTCTCTTCCACGGAGCTCACCAATATCGTTATCGTGAACGATAATGAAGTTGTTGGTGCAGTGGTAAGAAACTGTGCTCATCCTTGTGAATTTGAGGTATTTACCACTATTGGAGGAAGTGGTCACGATTATCTAGTGTGGCGTTCTCAGAGTAGCATAATATGTTACCCATCCCTGCCACCATTATCATCACTTTTTGGTCATGGAAAGTAAAGTTTTTTTTACCGCCCTCACAGTCAATTCAACATATCTGGCTCCTTGAGAATCCCATTTGTTCCCGAACTTCAACAGAATCACACGGTAGCAACACACTTAACTCCGACTCCCTGAACAAGAAGACAAAAGGATGTAAACGGTTTTTGAGGGTCAACATGAGCAAATACTGGACGAAAATATTGAAACATCGCTGGATCAAAGGAGACTAAGCCAATAATGGGTGAAAACTTTGGAACATCTCTGGACCAACTGTATCGAACTCAAAGGAGACTTCGTTGAGAAATAAGACAAATATAATTGCTTAAAATAATTCCTTTCTACCGAGTCAACGAACTTATGAGACGACTCTCATGAATCTAAATAAATGACGACTCTGTTAACAAAGATATTGTCATTTCTTTTTTTCTGCTTTCAGCTTTGGATCCTCGAACCCTTCTTACCCCTGACTGCAGACTGTTTGACAGCCACTACTTAGTTAAATATTCTCATCGCCGTGCCGGGGCAACCTTCCAAGGAAAAATTTACAATTTTCTAGAACGACCTACAGGATGGAAATGCTTCGTGTATCATTTTGCTGTGTAAGTACAAATGTATTATTCATTTAATTAGATCATGTACCAGATGAGTTCGGTCATACAAGGGACAACTTCCGAATTGGAGGTTGCTTTTTTAAAAAAGGAAATTTCAAAACACGGACTTAACTCGAAAATAGTTAAGTCCAAATTATGTTAAAAGAAACAGTTAATAAAATAAATTGGAGCAACGATGAATAATATAATTTGATAATAATAAAACAGATTTAATTAATGAAATACACAATCAAATAAAATAAATAAATAAAATAATGAACTCTAATAATTGGAAACTGCAGATGGGAACTGACTGAGAGAATGATGAAGTCAGAGAATGCTGAATAGACAGACCAGCAGTGCAAGCAGTATTTGCTGCTTTAGCTGTCATACTGACAATACTTTGCTAAGAAATTACCAGTTTCATAATGCGAGCGATAAGTGCGACAGATCCGTGATAAAAATTTTGACTTTGGATCGTCCTCTGAATTCTTGGATCCTTCTTGTTGTTTGCTCTTCGAGATATTGTCTATTGGACAATTATTTAAAATCACTATCTTCGAATAGTAAACTATTTTAAAATATTTTCTACCTGTTAAAGCGCGTCCACACTATACCAAATGAGTCCGATTAGCACTGTCGCGCCGGTTCAGCTCATTCGATTCGGCATGACGTGTAGTGTTGTGTAGTGTAGATGTCCCGAATAAAAACGAACAGTTCAATTGCGTTCAAGTACCTATTGAGTAGTGAAAAATATATCGATAGATCGAATTTTCGATGTATCGAATTTCAAATATATCGATATATCGACGATATACTCGTATGTCGGTTTATTAGAAATTAGAATTTTACGAAGTGAATTGATGGAAATGTCGTCCCCTCTCTGTACGTTTCTAACCTGACCCTCCCCTACTTTCCAGTTTCCACCAATGACCAGTTTCAAAGGGACAAGTTGGATCCCCCTAAAATAGAAAACTTCGAGTAAAAAAAAAATGGATAACTTCAAAGAACATTGATAAAAGCCTAAATTAGTGTACATATATATTAAACGATATATCGTGAAAAATATATCGATATATAAAATATCGTGTCATCCCTACTATTGAGTAATGAAATGACAAAAACCACAAAAACCTGTGTTCAACTGCGTCTTCCGGTCGTCTGAAGCCGATCGACACAGTAGCCTTTTTTTCAATTCAGTCCAAAGAAAACCTCCTTTGATCCTGACCTGCTTGGGATTCGGCATGGCCGAACGACGCGTTAACTCACTAACTCGGATTCACCGAGCGGCTTAAGTCAAACGATACCGATTAGTGTAATGTGAATGCCTTTTAGAGATACAAAGGAAGGCTAAAAGACCCCTGATATCATATTTGTCATTTACATTTCCCGCATTTATGATTCATGACACCCTCGCATGAATAATGAATGAATGTATCAAGGGAGGAATGAAGGTACTCAGTTGAGAAATCAAATATGGCGGAAGTAATGCAAATATGATCGGCAACCTCATCAGATATTCTCTTTGCAGAAGAGGATTTTTTTTTCTTTTGATGAGGGTCTGTCAAATGTATGCACTTAATACTCAGAATTAACATTTGTGCGTTCCATTTTCGACAGGTTGTTCTTGTATTCTATGGGGGTGTTCCTTGAGGATGAGTGTCGAATAACAATACATTATCAATTAATGGATTAACAGGGACTCAATACATTGATTATACTAGTAGATTAACAAGCTCAGGATCTTGTAAATAGCAATTAATAGTCATAATTAATATGAAAAATGAAGAAATGGGAAAATGAAAATAAAAATACAAAAATCTGGAACGTGAAAAAAATACCAAATTACCAAGACTAATACTTTTTTTTCTTACGAAAAGAGGAGGGATAGAAAGAATGAATTGAGAAGGAGAGAAAGAATGAATTGAGAAGAAGAAGGAGAGAAAGAATGAATTGAGAAGAAGAAGGATAGAAAGAATGAATTAAGAAGAAGAAGGATAGAAAGAATGAATTGAGAAGAAGAAGGAGAGAAAGAATGAATTGAGAAGAAGAGTAAGAAAGAGTCTAGAAAAGATATAGTTTAATATATTTCATTCAAAGGGCGGAGTTAATTCCTGAGGAATTCTCTTCCACCCAACCCTTTTTCATTAATTTTTTTTTTTTTTTTAAACAAAATGTTGGTCAAATTGGCATTAGCGGCTCCATTTTTCTGTCAAAATTTTCGGAAGAACGCTTCGATTAATCGTGACAACAAAAATAGATGGAATGGATATAAGTATACTAGTCTTGGTAATTTAATATTTTTTTGACGTTCCAATTTTTTTTTATTTTTATTATTAATCATCGTTATTAATTGCTTTTTACAAGATTCTGAACTTATTCATCTCTAGTTTAATCGATTTACCGAGTACCTGTTAATCCAATGATTGGTGAAACAAATCAATGTATTGTTATTGTTATTAAACAAATCAATGTTATTCGACACTTATCTCTAAGGAACCCCCTATAGAATACAAGAACAATCTGTCGAAAATGAAACGCGTCGGAAATTGAAAGTAAGAAAATGTTGTCACTTACGCCTCTTCGTATTTTCAGAGGCGGTTTGTTCTCTTTGGTTTGTCTTTTTCAATTAGATTTTTGTCTTTCCTTGTCTTATAAAAAGAAAAGAATTGTATTGGGCTGAAATTTTCGACGTCGAGTTTGAAATGTCAAAACAAGTCTCCATTGAGTTCCCCATAGCCCAAATTAAGAGTTTCAGCCATTCGTCCGTGTGTGTGTGTGTGTGTGTGTCTGTCTGTCTGTCTGTGAACAAGATATTCCAATAATGTATTTGCTAGAGACTTGATTTTTTTATGTATGTCATGGAGAATACCCGAACGCTTTATTCCATGGACAACACACGAAAAGTTTGGTTGAAATCAAATATATCCTCGGCGGTTCGTGTCGCTTTTTAGGGTGTAACAATTTTTGGTTTTGAACCCCACTGGCTCCGCCCCTGATTATTTTTTTGAAAAAACAAAAACGTGAATATTTCTTATTTTATTGGCACTTTTATTTTTCAAAAAAACATTTGTACCATTCCATTTAAATTTCACGAGAAATCGACTCTTTGGGTAAAAAAAAGCCACTTCCGGGATTCGCACCTGGATACTGATATTACCATTCGAATGGCCATGGGTCTTTTTCTATCCCTAGAAACAAACAGAATTCCAAAATTCCAAGCGGTTCAAAAGTTATGGGCACCGGGCAGGACTTTTGGGACATACTGTATAATTATGTATCTAATTTATTTGTGGACTGCTCAATCTAATTTATTTGTGGACTACTCAATTTTGTACATCGAACACACCTAAAAACATTTATTTAAAGTCGAATTTATCTTTGGCTTCTTTTTGCTGATTTTTATTGGATTTCACTACAAAACGTGTTATGTATTGAAAACTTGACTTCAACCAGATTTTTTTTTGTTCAGAAAACAAAAAATTAAAAATATTTTAAAAATTATTATTATTTTTTCTAGCGAGGGCTAAAGTTCTCTTACTGAGCCCAGATTATTGCTAAACCTTATCGTTGGCTCCTGTAATGAGCAGGGGCGGATCCAAGGGGGGGGGAACTGGGGGAGAGTTCCCCCTCCCAAAGTTCTTGTAATAGGTGAAATAAATTGTTGAAAACTGTACCTACCCAATACCTATACATTTTGGTTTATTTTTTTCAATAATGAACCTTTGGAATCGTCACGAAAAAAAAAATTACCTCCACTCAAAATTTGATATTTTACGTTTCAAGGTATCGTAGAATCCAAAAATCGAATAAAAAAAAATCCGTTTGTCCGCCGTACGCCGTGATGGGCACTTTTGCCACTTAGCGTTGACCGATTTGGATGAAATTTGGTGTATAGGTCCCATCTGGGCTCTAATTGTGCCCCGAAACTTTTGGGTGCAATCGAATACACCCTTGGCGATTTTTGCCGCTTTTTAGCGGTTTTCAGTATCGCTGTCTAAAAGGAGAATGGTAAGAGCTAGAGATTTGAAATTTTATATGTATGTCACATTTGGGGTCTCAGCTATCTCCAAAACTTTTGGGTTCAATCAAATATACCGCTGGCGGTTTTTACCGCTTTAAAGCGGTTTTCATTAATCCTGTCTAAAAAGAGAATGGTAAGAGCCAGAGACTTCAAATTTGGTAAGTATGTCAAATTTAGGGTCTAATTAGATTTGGAATCATCATGATAACCCCCCTCAAATTTTTTGGGGGGGTACCCCCCAAAAAATTTTTTTATTGGGGGTACCCCCCAAAAAAATGTATTATTTTTTGCCAGAAAAATAATAAATTGTTTATATAAACAAGGAAAATACAAATA
Organism: Pachypsylla venusta; assembly: GCA_012654025.1. NCBI lineage: Eukaryota > Metazoa > Arthropoda > Insecta > Hemiptera > Aphalaridae > Pachypsylla > Pachypsylla venusta. Next base: position 14,182,692 of record CM022884.1, read on the forward strand.
CACTGGTTCTTATGGGAGAAATAGCCAGCATCACGAGGCCGCAAGCCCACGCGGATACCCACATGGAACAACCTCGTGGGACGTTGCTTAACTTCAGTGATCGAACGGGAGCTGGTGTATTCGACGTGCCATTGACGCTGGCAAAATGGTTTTTTACTTTAGCGTAACTGATATTTCTCCAGAGTTATCAATTCTTACTTTCCTTATCCCATAAAAAAGAAAGTAAAATTTGTCGAGTAAGTATACTGGAGTAAGAAAATTTCAGCCCATTACAATACTTTTCTTTTTATAGATAAGGAAATTGGTATGATGTTCACACGAGATTTTTCAATTATTTCCTCTCCTGAAAAAAAACCACTTAGGGCTCTTTGTATTTCTACGGACGAAACATTTTCTCTTTAATCAAAAGTCACCTCTGATTCTCAGCAGTTTGGTTTATTATTCATAGCTGAGTACCCGAACTTNGACATTCACTTTTATATATATAGATAACGGTCTTCGTGCATCCGTCTGTCTCCTTTTGATGATTTGAGATTTTGTTAGTAAGCTATGAGGTCTAGATTAAACTCCACGAATTTTCTTTTGGTGGGTGACCAGTGATCCGGGTAAATGTCATAATTAGGAAGAAATGTATTTCGTATTTTAATCTACTCAAATAGCCGACCCAGTATAGATTGGATACAGAAAATGGCAATTCTTGTTATGCTGGTGGTTTTTATCGTCCCAACCCAAACATACGATTATGTGTATTTGGTTTTTTTCCTTGCTTACGTCCAAGGCTATGTGTGCTGCTATGACTGTATTAGAACAGCCTTATATCTTACTTAGAACATCCTTAATTATGCTGAAATATTTTTGTATTACAACATCCCTAATTACCTATAATGAAATATTTTTGTATTACAACATTCCTAATTATGCTGAAATATTTTTTCCACCCTGACTATAAAATTAAGAAATCTATAAATGATTGACAATATCGATTCAGAGTTTAATTAATTAAATTAGAAATTAAAATAAGAAAATTAAAATTAAAACTAAAATTAAAATTGGAAAATTAAAATTAAAAGCCAAAAATTAAAACATTCAAATTAAAACTAATAACTTAACTTGGTGAGCTTTCAACAGTACTCAGACTGTCATCATCAGACCAGAGTTTTGATAGAACGATGTGAACTCTATCACAACTTGACACTCTGAATCGATATTGTCAATCATTTATATATCTATACCTTACGATTCTTCTAATTATTTTAATTAAGAAATCTGTTGACTATAACTTGCGAAAGATAGATTTTAACGTTCACAAGCCCAACAGCCAAAAGGGTAATCGCATTCCGGAGTATTTCGTACCCAACTTCATTAATAAACACCGAAATGAACTACAAAATATCGAAGAAATGTCTGACCTCAAAAGAAAATTAACAATATGTGTAAAATCCATATAATATTTTACATATTGTACTATATATATATTTGTTATTTTATTGTTACATTCTTTATAATTTGTATCAGTAGTTGTCATTGTTTAATTTAAGTATTATTGTGTCACTCTCTAAGAAGCTGCCATAGTAGCCTGGGAGAGTGAGATGTATCTTTATTTAGTTAAATAAAATAATAAATTTTAATAAAAAAAAAATAAAAATCTTACTGNTTAATAAAAAAAAAAAAAAATCTTACTGATCCTCAGCAGTTCATTATTCATGAGTCATGACGGTCTTCGTGCGCCCGTCTGTCTCCTTACTTATAAACTTCTCAGAAAAGAAAAGTCTAATAATTCTACTACAATTGCATGTCTAAAGGTTGTAAATTTAGAAGTTGAAAAACATTACAAAAATTAAAAGCAATAATTTTCCCTTGGAAATGCTGTACCCGTATCACAGGACGAACTCTTTGCATCTAAATTATTCAATTATGGACTTTTGCGTAATCAGGGGATATACTCTCCCCCTTACCAAATATCTCATTTTGATTACAAACTACCTAAATTAGGGAAGCTTTCTCCAGGCTGTACCCGTATCGCAGGACGAACTCTTTGCAGCTAAATTATTCAATTATGGACTTTTGCTTAATCAGGGGCGATCCTCTCCCCCTTACCAAATATCTTCATTTTGATTACAAACTACCTATCTTAGGGAAGCTTTCTCCAGGCTGTACCCGTATCACAGGACGAACTCTTTGCAGCTAAATTATTCAATTATGGACTTTTGCTTAATCAGGGGCGATCCTCTCCACCTTACCAAATATCTTAATTTTGATTAAAAACTACCTAAGTTAGGGAAGCTTTCTCCAGGCTGTCGGCTATAAATGGTACCCTTGAATAGGGTTGGTGGCCGAGATCAAATGATAATTTTTTTATGTAATTCGTTAAGTTAGACGAGGTATAGCGAAGTTATAGGCTGGAGAAGGTTTTTTTCGTTCATATCCACATCCCTCGAGAATCTTGTGAGACAGACTGTATCTATTTGTTCATATCCACATCTCTCAAGAATCTTGTGAGACAGACTGTATCTATTTGTTCATATCAACATCTCTCAAGAATCTTGTGAGACAGACTGTATCTATTTGTTCATATCCACATCTCTCAAGAATCTTGTGAGACAGACTGTATCTATTTGTTCATATC
>CM022884.1:14208139-14230697 GCA_012654025.1 Pachypsylla venusta
GTGTATTCAACGTGCTATAGACGCTGGCTAAAGATAATATTTGATGTCAAGTAATATAAAAATGGCACGTGTGATGGGGTGTTAAAATGACCACCAATTCGACCTAGGTGGCCCAATTTTTCGAATATACAATGCATACCAAATTTCATTAAACTCGAAAAAAACATTTATAACAAAAAAAGAATAAAACAGGAAAAATCGTGGTATTGCTGAGGCCCCAAGTGGCCCAGTTGAGTTCAAAAGCAAATCAGCTGATCCTATAACATAATGCTTATCTGCACCAAGTTTTAGGTAAATCTCAAAAAGACGTTCCTGGGTTTTCGTAGAACAAACAGAGGTTTTTTTAAAACATTGGTGTTAAAACTAAATTTCGATTTAGTTTTAACACAAATTTTTATTTTGTCCATATTCCAGGAATGACATCATTGATATGTACCTAAATAACATGTCAAATGAACTTCGCATTTAAATTTTAGTATCTATGGATTACGCAGAAGTAAGATTTAGTTTTAAGAGCACCAGTTTTCTAAATGGTATGAATATCCATACCATTATTAAATAAAACTGGTGGTGTTAAAACTAAATCTTAGTTCGTTCGATCAATTACAGCAAAAAAACAGGACGACCATCCTGCACTATTTTGTATTTCTTGCAATATCCAATAAAATCCGTTAGGGGGTTTGTTGAAGCGGGAACTCAATTATCAGCTACGTGCTTTGAGCTTTATGTTCTTTTGTTTTCCACAGATTAAAATGTCAGTAAAATAGACAACTCTTTGATTTACTCACTCTTTTGGAAATTTATAAAAGGAGTTTTATTTTAGTCGACATCAAAAACCAAAGGCTAAGCCTTTCCTATACACAGAAGTTTTATTTTAGTCAATATAAAAAAATAAGGTCTAATCCTTTCCCTACACAGAAATTTTAATTTAGTCAATATCATAAACTAAAGGATAAGCCTTTCCTCTACACATAAGTTTTATTTCAGTAAAGATCAAAAATTAAAGGCTAATCCTTTCTTCTATTCATAAGTTTTATATTAGTCAATATCAAAACCTAATCGCTAATCCTTTCCTATACACTGAAGTTTTATTTTAGTCAATATCAAAAACTAAAAGCTAATCCTTTCCTGTACACAGATGTTTTATTTTAGACAATATTAAAAACTAAAGGCTAATCCTTTCCTCTATACATAAGTTTTATATTAGTCAATATCAAAAACTAATCGCTAATCCTTTCCTATACACATAAACTAAAGGCTAAGCCTTTCCTCTACACATAAGTTTTATTTCAGTAAATTTCAAAGACCAAAGGCTGTAGCTTATTCGGCCAAAGTGCATATGCCCACAAATAAATCCGTCACTGCTTTGCGCAATTTTTTAAATTTTTAGGTCCATTTATTATTAGGCGTTCTACTATTGTAAAAACAGTAAGCAAAAAGCTTTTTCCCACTGTGTGTGTGCAAAGTTGTTTTGTCCAATTAGCTGAAAAGCGAGGAAGCACTTGAAACAGTATTTACTTAATAGTATAATATCAAAAGNGAAAGTGTGTCACAGATAAAAGTGGAATCCACTCAACAATAATTGTGAGAAAACGCTTTCTAACAGAAGGACAGGGCCCAAAAGTTTAATTTTATAGCAGTTTCTTTTTAAATTAATTTAAAATGTTTTTTTGGCTCAATGTCTCTTTTATAACTCCAATAATACTAAGCCTAAGCTACACTTTAACAATTTCCTTATAATGCTACCACTTGTCGCTATTACCATAGCTACTTAATTATCCTCAGAAGGCTGAGTTACTCCCAATCACTACCAGACCAACCCGTCCGAGAATCGAACCCGGAACCTCCTTGTTGTAAGCCGAGTGTGATGCGCACTCTGCAACGGATACGTCCATCTATTGGTTATTCATGACGGGGGTTTTACCCTCCAGTCGCTGGAAATTTACAAACAAGCTACCCACATTAGCATCAAGCCGCCTGGGTTGGGCCGAAAAAAACCAGCATCACAACAAGGCCAACCCACGTGGACAAGACAACCAAATGGTACAATCTCGCTGAACGTTGCTTAATTTCAGTGATCTAGCGAGAAATGCTGCATTCAACGTGCCATAGACGCTGGCTTAAAATGAAATTCATTCTTCATTTATTTGGGCATTTAGGGCGTTCTAATTATATGAAACTGATTAGATTTTGGGCGTTCTAGGTATTGTATCAGTAAAGAAATTTGAACATTTTTTATGTTTATATGTAATTTAAGTTGATTATATTTTGGCCCTATTGAACCAACCCGATAATCATTACAGTCCATTAAAAAAGTGAAGACTACAGCTTACAGAAGAAAAAGTAATTGGAAGTCTTTTGAAAATGTAATGGCCACCCTTTGATTGTGCAAAGGACTTCTTTTCTGTTAGCATTGAGTGCCTTTGTTTTCTGCACACTTCTCGTGCTGAGTTTTTTTTTCTAAATATTTGAACCTTTTTAAATACCCTCTGAATCTAGTCCATATAGGAGAACAAGTGTGTCTCTTGTTGTCAAAAATGGAATGGCCACCCTTTTAATGTGCAAGGGACTTCTTTTCTGTTGGCATTGAGTGCCTTTGTTTCCTACACACTTCTCGTGCTGAGGTTTTTTCTAAATATTTGAAGCTTTTTAAATACCCTTTGAATCTAGTCCATATAGGAGAACACGTGTGTCTCTTGTTGTCAAAAATGGAATGGCCACCCTTTGATTGTGCAAAGGATTTCTTTTCTGTTAGCATTGAGTGCCTTTGTTTTCTGCACACTTCTCGTGCATTGGAAGACTTTCTAATCATTATCATCATGAGCAGCACTATTTTGACATTCAAAGCCATTTTATTTTACTATTTATTTTTTCTTCCCCTTGTTCCCTCATTTCCTCACCACCTTAATGTTTTGCTCCAATTTTTTATACAGGGTTTTCTTTCAATTTCAATCATATTTAGGAGGTACGAAATTTGATTTTGGGGAGATTTTTTGTGAGGCTTCAATAGTGCGTGTACTTATGTACGCGCGTGAGATGTTATATACTTCTTTTTAAAAATAAAATCATTTCAATATCTCGCTTTCTCTTGGTGTTGGTTGGGTCTGACAATCTATCTATCTATGCTTATAAAACGCAAAGCCCAGTTGGTATACTGACTGACTGATAATCAACGTAGCTCCAAGATAGCTAAACCTAGAGACTTTAAATATGCCACACAGTTTCCTTCCAGTATGAAGGTGCGTAATAAGAAAGGAAAAAAAAATAAAGTTCAAGTGGGAGCAAGTTACCGTCAAAAATGACGCTATTTAGCGGGTCTTTTGCAATTATTTTCTGGGCAAACTAAAAGAGATAACGAAAAATTACCGAGAATAGACCTCCCCAAAATGGTATATAAGGACCCCATAAACAATATAAAATTCGAAAATTTCCGGTTTCTCCCCGATTTATGTACGGTTTTCACCACTAAAAAATGAGAAGTACCACTTCGGGATGAGTGAGAAAGCTGAAATTTGATGCAAAGGTGTTCCGCAGTACAAAAAGTCATATCCCTGAATAAAATATTGAATTTTCTAGCCAGGAGCGGTTCTCACTCTGGGGGTCGGTTCCACCAAAAACCCATAGTTAAGAAGTTTCGTATAAAACGAAGGTGTTCTTCAGTGCAAAATGTAATATCTTTGAGTAAAATATTGAATTTTCTAAATAGGAGCCGTGTTCACTCTGGGGCTCGGTTCCACCAAAAATCTAAAATTGAGAAGAGTTAATTTCACGATCTCGAAATTGTTGTTGAATTTTATAACCGTAGCGAAGAACGGGAAAACAGCTAGTCATTTCATAATATCGCATGAGACAATGTGACATCAACTGGTAATGTCGCCTCCCGTGAAATAGAAAAACAAATAATGAATTGCAAAATGTAACAAAACATGAAGATAATAAAATAGCTTATTATTTTATAATGGTTTTTGAAAAAGTTATAAAAACTTGTTTTACTGAAATATGTCTGCAGGGGTGCTCAGGACAAAACAGTCGTCAAGGAAAGTCACAAATTTTTTTTTAGCGTTTGCAGTGGACAACCTTTTGAAGTTGTACCACCGTCCACCCCTGGTTGGGTGAAAGAAAGGGACCACCTGCTGGCTTTCGCTTCAATCCCCCGTTCAAACCTCTTTCAAGTCAACTTCTTTAATTCTTTTATTATCTTTATTTTATTATACAAATTTTTGCAGTGGACAACCTGACTAAAAAGGAGAGGTGATAATCAAATAATCGCCAACCATTGGTATTTTAGAAAATGATTTTTACCATAAATAATAATAATTAGCGCCCAAGAAACTTCCCCCGTAACTAAACTCTTGCAGTAGTATCTATTAAGTCAACTGTTTTACAGTAGTTCTCCATTTCGGGAAAATTGGTTCAGGGTGGTCTTCTAATGCCTTTCATCCCGTTTTTGTAAAATGAAATGTAGAACAGAGCTTACATTTTTATATTTTAACACCATCCAGCTCAGTTGGAGTCGGGCCGTGAGAAGGTCACCACCAAAAATCCCACCATGTCCAGCCAAAGCCGTAAGTCTTAGTAGGAAGTTGGTTCGAGAGAACCAAAACCCAACTCATCAATTTTTTTTCCTTCTTCGAGGTCCTTTTTCGCCACAGAATTTTCCCGAAATTTTAAAAGGTGATATGTTCTTCATTCCTCACCATATTTCTTTTTTCCATGGTGTCTTACAGACTGATCCTTCTTTTCTGATTATGGTGTCTTAAAGACTGATCCTTCTTTTCTGATTATGGTGTCTTAAAGACTGCTTCTTCATTTCTGATTATGGTGTTTTGAAGACTGCTCCTTCTTTTCTGATTGTTGCTAGTCTAGCGTGCAGATAGTTAGCCCGTTCGTAATGTACTCCTGTATGCCTGTATGCGGTATTATTTATTTCTCACCATTTGTCAGACATGATGAACTCCCATTACAAATTAGTTTTTGGATTATTACTTCTCTTTCTTTTTCTTCTTTTCTGATTGTTGCAAGTATGGCATGCAGATAGGTAGCCCGTTCGTAATGTACATCCTGTATGCGGTATTATTTATTTCTCACCATTTGTCAGACATGATAAACTCCCATTACAAATTAGTTTTTGGATTATTATTTCTCTTTCTTTTTCTTCTCTTCTGATTGTTGCTAGTATGGCATGCAGATAGGTAGCCCGTTCGTAATGTACATCCTGTATGCGGTATTATTTATTTCTCACCATTTGTCAGACATGATGAACTCCCATTACAAATTAGTTTTTGGATTATTATTTCTCTTTCTTTTCCTTCTTTTCTGATTGTTGCTAGTATGGCATGCAGATAGGTAGCCCGTTCGTAATGTACATCCTGTATGCGGTATTATTTATTTCTCACCATTTGTCAGACATGATAAACTCCCATTACAAATTAGTTTTTGGATTATTATTTCTCTTTCTTTTCCTTCTTTTCTGATTGTTGCTAGTATGGCATGCAGATAGGTAGCCCGTTCGTAATGTACATCCTGTATGCGGTATTATTTATTTCTCACCATTTGTCAGACATGATAAACTCCCATTACAAATTAGTTTTTGGATTATTATTTCTCTTTCTTTTCCTTCTTTTCTGATTGTTGCTAGTATGGCATGCAGATAGGTAGCCCGTTCGTAATGTACATCCTGTATGCGGTATTATTTATTTCTCACCATTTGTCAGACATGATAAACTCCCATTACAAATTAGTTTTTGGATTATTATTTCTCTTTCTTTTCCTTCTTTTCTGATTGTTGCTAGTATGGCATGCAGATAGGTAGCCCGTTCGTAATGTACATCCTGTATGCGGTNTTCTTCTAATAATTAGCGGGCTCTCGTATTAATAGCTTTTATGTTCATTGTTCATTAAATTTAGCTAATTAGGCCTGTATGGCCACATCGTGGCGGTATTATTAACTGAGTAAGGTCTACAGTTAAAAGAACTGCTAGCAATATATTTTATTTTTTCCCCTCCTCCCCAATCCATTGATTTGTTTTTATCACTCTTCACGGACACTGGACAAAAAATTTGATAAAATAAAAGTGCGTATCATTTCTATTATTTGTCCCTATTTACTTGTCCAAACGAAAGCGCATTAAAAAAAAGAAACCTTTATTTTAATCATAAAATGCGATCAAAGAGTAAACATCATTTTACTCATCAATCAAAATAATCTATCTAAAAAAAAAACTGGCGTTGAACGTTCAACGCATATCAGGAAGATGAAGGATACGAAATAATAAAAGAGAGAAAAAAAAATCTGGTGTGAACATCACACGACTTTCCTTATCTTTAAAAAAAGTGTTATATAATGGGTTGAAATTTCCCATGTCGAGTATTCGATACCAAAACACGTTTTGTACATTTTGTAGAGAAAACACTGAAAACCGCAAAAGATCGGTCCAAAACTGCTAAAAATCGACAAAATGCCGCCAACGGTAAATTCGACTTAATATAAAATTGACACCAAATTTGAAGCTCTAGATTTCGGTAGATTAGATTTTAAAAAAATGACCAATTTTCAACCTCTAGCTCTTGGATTTCCCGTTCTAGGCAAATCGCCAAAAAACGGCCGAAAACCACGAAGAAGCGTAAAAAAACCGCCAATAATACGAGTAGATTAGAGTTCAACCAAAATTGTCTTTGCGCATTTAATGAATGATATTGATATGAATAGGCATCAAGCTCTTACCGTGCTACTTTTATGCAGGATTCCCGAAAACCGCTAAAAAACGGCAAAAAACACACCAAAGGTAAATTGCATTTACACCCAAAGTTTCGTGCGTCGTTCCTGACATAAAACTGACTTGCATACCAAAGTCCTTAGCACTTAAGGTTCTTGGGATATCCTGTTTGCAGACCGACAAACAGACACAAACACACGGACCAATGTCTGAAGCTCGAGATTTGAGTTCTGTGGGGACCACAAAACATATTTCGGCATTGAAAACTCGACATCGAAACTTAGATCCTATTACAATACTTTCCTTTTTATAGGATAAGGAAAGTAAAAATAGGATTCCAACCATCGCATTATCCGCATCAACATCTACCGTCATGAAACCGCACATCATCAACAATTACCGCACATCATCACGATCATTCAAGTCTTGTCTTTTGTAATTATTTTGAAAAATAACGACTTCCTATCTATGAACATCTGCAGAAACGTATTATATTTTGAAATCTCTGCTAATTGCTTTCCTTTTTTCTTAAAAAAAAATCAGGATGAACATGAAACTTGCAATGGATTGAATTGAAATTTATGTACAGGGTGGTCCTGATACCTAATGACAACGGTTCAGGGGTGATATACAGAGTGTTCGAAAGATAGAGACTTGAAATTTTATATGTAGTTTTAACACAAATTAATCTATTTTTTTTGGCGTAATTAAAATTTCTACAGGGTGTCTCAAATTTTTGTAAACAGACACCAACTTTCGATTTTTAAATTGAAATCCCTACTTTTTATTTCATATTCAAATTTTACGTTAAATTCTACACACAATCGACTCCTCACTCGATACTTTGATCAAACGGATCTCTGATCAAACCCGCCCAATCATTGATTTTTCTTCGGAATAAAAGTGATAAAACCAAGANGATTTGGAATCGTCACGAGAACCCCCTTCAATTTTTTTTGAAGAGGGGGTATTTTTTTGCCAGAAAAATAATAAACCCATGTGTCACATTGGCAGAGTTTTTCATAACTTTTTAGTTTTTATTGAATAACTTTTTTCCTACTTATCCCACAATGAAACGCTTTTCATTTTCAGAATGAACACATAATAAATTATGGTAAAGTAAGTTCTAACCAATTTTTATTAGACATATTGGTCAAAATTTGTGTGGTTGTCTTTTTCCTATGAAACGGGAAAAATCTAGCACTCATTAGAAAAAAACATATCCGCTTTATTTGACTCCAGAATCAACAAAATCGAACAAGACTCTGGTTTATCTTTTGGTCTAAAGATTATGTTATCAGAAAACGTGATGCGCCTTTGTCAAAATTAGCTATACAATGAGGGGGGGGGGTATTTTTTTTATTTTCTTGACGATTCCAAAGGTTCATTATTTGAAAATAATAAACCAAAATGTCAATAAAAATATTTTGTCACGAATATCTCATAAAATTAATTCTTGAATTGTAGGCTTGTAGATTTTATTCAAACACATGACTAAAGACATTGTAGGTATCTCTTATAAAAGAAGAATCTAGTTCCCGTGTCTGATACCGTTGGGACATGAAATATGTAAATATACTCGTACCTCACATCCTTTGAAGGAATATACCTCACATCCTTTGAATTAATGAAATATTTTCAAAAAGTGGCCTATATTCAGGGTGGGGCAATATAGTTCTCCCACATTTGAAAGAGCTAGTAAATAAAAACGAAATGAGATATTTGAAAAAGTATCCTGAAAGCTTGTGTATTCTAGTTTTTTTTCATCTAGGTTTTGTAAATAATGTCTTCCAAATGATGACCTTGACGAATGATACACATTTGGAGTCGCGGAAGTTTTCCATGACTCTCGTCAGCATACCAGCTACAATTTGGATGATTTCTTCCAGAGTTGCCTCCTTTCACTCTTCAAAGGTCCCAGGACGATGTTTGAAGACCTCAGCCTTGATGTAACCGCACAGGAAGAAGTCACAGGGATTCAAATCCGGCGAGCGAGGGACCCACGAAATGTCATGCCGTTAGGAGATCACGTGACCGGGGAACATAGGACGTAGCCTCATACAGCCTAAAACTGATGATGTGGTCCTAAAGTTGTGAACCCAACTCAAAATTGTTTTTCGATCATGGACTGGATCTGTGGAGTGCAAACCATATCTTGTGCGGAATGCCCTTTGAGTGGCTATAATGGGTTCACTGTAAAAAAAAAAAAAAAAAAAAAAAAAAAACTGTTTGACAACGAACGCACGATGCTCGCGAGACCAAACCATTGCGACACCTAAAAACTATATGTCATTTGGTGTTGAATATCACAAACCCCACGCTCCTCCCTCTATTACCTCCCCTCTCACGATTTATTGAAAAGTGGCAGAAGTAATTACCGCACCCTGTACAATAATGAAAACGATAAACGATGAATGCACAACGCTATTATTACGCTGATGACGCTGAGAGAGATGTTGTTCATCTCTCAGAAAGAAAGAATCCACTTTCCCATATTATGAATATTTTAATTATCATTCTTACAACTTTTGAATAGATTTCTTTTTTAAAAAAAAAATACAAAAATGTAAGAGCAATTACTAAAAAAACATGCCTTTTGGCATATACGTATTAATAATATGTTCTTTCTATTCATATACTCCATTGTTAAAAATAATGGAGGACAACATGCAACAAGCAGGAACAATGAAAAATATAAATGACTGTGCGTAATAAGGAGAAAACATTTCTTGAGGACATTAGTAAAAGGAGATAAAGTATATAGCGAAAGAGGAAAGGGGCACGTAGAATACATCAGATCCCCTAAGATTACTGATGATAAGCAACGTCCGGCGATGTTTTACCAAGTGTTTGTCCACGCAGGGTAGAACTTCGTGGTGCTGGCTATTTTTCCCGCCCAACTCACTCTGGGTGAGGTCAATGTGTGTTTTTTGTTGTTTTGCGGAAGGGGCTGGTTAAGCAGACTGTATCTATGCTAATTGTAAAATGAGGACAATTGAGTATCTATGGTAATAGTGCCAAGTGGTAGCATTATAAGGAAATTGTTAAAGTGTAACTTAGGCTTTGTGATATTGGAGTGAATGTTGAAAATACCTTGTAATGCTATGATGCCCACAAACAAGGTGACATAATAACACAAGAAAACATAGGTACATTTACATTTTTTTGCATTTATTTTACATAAGGTGCATTTTACAATCACTAAGATCTATAACAAATTTACACCTCGTCAGTTAGTCAGACTTTCACAAAAATATTTTTTTAAAAAAAATTTATTATTATTTCAATTTCTGGTATGCAGTGTGAGTCCCACAAGCAGAACAGCCTAACATCCCGAACTCCACCACAGACACGCATCACCAACAGGGCCCGGGACATCAGACCGCACCGCCCAAATGGCTCACTCTGCACAATATCATTATGTTACTAATAAGAAATTAAATGACCAAAAGATGTGAAAGAGACGTTAAGCCAAAAAAGGACTCAATTTTAATGTGGGAGTCCCAATCAAAACTGACTTGTTTTGTTTTATTTGTAACCTTTGGAATAGCTCAAAAACATACCTCTCTCCCCTTAGTGAGCTCACGGAAACTTCTGTGTAAATCGTTTACAAATATCTTCAAATCTAATTAAGATATTGATTTGCATAACATTTGGTTTTATGAAGGATTTTTTTTTTTAAAGTTTTAATTTTCTCTAAAGTTATATTTTGGTTTATTATTTTCAATAATGAAACTTTGGAATCGTCACGAAAAAAAAAGTTACCCCCTCTCCTCAAAATTTGATAATATACGGTTCAAGGTACGTAGAATCCAAAAATCGAATAAAAAAAATCCGTTTGTCCGCCGTACGCCGTGATGGGCACTTTTGCCACTTAGCTTTGACCGATTTGGATGAAATTTGGTATATNATCAACAATAACAGTAACAATAACAAAAACAACATCAACAAGAACAACAACAGCAAAAACAAGAACAACAACAATATGAACAACATCAACAACAACAGTAACAATAAAAACAACATCAACAAGAACAATAACAGCAAAAACAAGAACAACAACAATAAGAACAACAATAACAAAAACAACATCAGCAAGAACAACAACAGCAAAAACAAGACAACAACAATAAGAACAACATCAACAACAACAGTAACAATAACAAAAACAACATCAACAAGAACAACAACAGCAATAACAAGAAGAACAACATCAACAATAACAGTAACAATAACAAAAACAACATCAACAAGAATAACAACAGCAAAAACAAGAACAACAATAATAAGAACAACATCAACAACAACAGTAACAATAACAAAAACAACAAGAACAACAACAGCACAAACAAGAAGAACAACAATAAGAACAACATCAACAATAACAGTATCAATAACAAAAATAACATCAACAAGAACAACATCAACAAGAACAACAACAGCAAAAACAAGAACAACAACAATAAGAACAACGTCAACAACAACAGTAACAATAACAAAAACAACATCAACAAGAACAACAACAGCAAAAAGAAGAAGAACAACAATAAGAACAACAACAGTAACAATAACAAAAACAACATCAACAAGAACAACAACAGCAAAAACAAGAAGAACAACAATAAGAACAACATCAACAACAACAGTAACAATAACAAAAACAACATCAACAAGAACAACAACAGCAAAAACAAGAAGAACAACAATAAGAACAACATCAACAATAACAGTAACAATAACAAAAACAACATCAACAAGAACAACAACAGCAAAAACAAGAAGAACAACAATAAGAACAACATCAACAATAACAACAACCACATCAACTACAACAACAACAACAACAGCAAAAACAAGAAGAACAACAATAAGAACAACATCAACAATAACAACAACCACATCAACTACAACAACAACAACATCATCTTCCATGATCATCATTTTCAGGTGTTAGTCCTGGATTGGCTGTCAAAACTTCAGTCCCTCCCGAAAAAAATCGTGGGTACGGCCCGGATGTGGGATATTGCGAAATTTCTTTCTCAAAATTAAAATCAGACGAAACATACTCAAGGGTTGTTTTAGTTCTGATAATTTGTCAGTCAAAAACATAATAATATTGCAGAGTTGTTTTCTATGTTGCTCGGGTGGACTCAGCCCATGAGGATGTCAACCTCAAGTAACCTCACAATCGTCAGCAACATAATATAATTGCAGAGTTGTTTTCTATGTTATTTTACACCATCAGCTCGGGTGGACTCATGAGGATGATTTACTTTTCCTCATAGATTACAAGAAATTAAGTCTTCTCCTTCTACTTTTCCTGTTTTGAAGTTGGCATTGCCTTCTTTGATTCTAACTCGCCACACCCTTATGTTCAGTGCCTACTCTCTTTAGCTGTACTCTTTCCTGGCACAGTAACCCTCGCTTGCATCTCACAGTATCCATGCTTAGAAACTTCAATTTGCTGATGACTTTCCATCTTAGAGAAGAGTTTTTTAATACATAGGTACTTATATCGTAGATGTCTTTCTTAAAGCTGCTTTCCCACTGCACGCAACATTTTGTTGTGCAACGCGTTGCAACAAAATTGTTGCGACAGTATATTTTCTTTTCAAACACACTGCAATAAATTCCGTGACAGTTCTTTTTTTTTTTTTTTTTTTTTTTTTTTTTTTTTTTTTTTTTTTTTTTTTTTTTTTTNTGTGTTATTATGTCACAACTTTGGTGCTCACTGCAGCATTGTAAGATTTTCCCAATATCAATCATTATCCGATTCCTTTGATTTTTTCTATTTTACCTACAATGCTGTGTTCTTTGTGTTATTATGTCACAACTTTGGTGCTCACTGCAGCACTGCAGCAATACCACAACATCGCCCTTTTGTATCGGAACGATGCGAAACGTTGCGACGCAATGTTGCAGTCAGTGGGATTTGATCTCATTTGATTCTGTAGAAACAGCAGAGAATGAAACGTTGCGCAACAAAATGTTGCGTGCATTGGGTAAGCAGCTTAACAGTGTCACCTAGCTTGCTCTCCTCAGCGGCATCATTTCAGAAATTACGTCTTTGCTACACGTAGATACGTTAAAACACTTTTACCTCTACTCCAAACTTCTCCCTCAGGAAAATGTTTGGTTTTAATATATTAGTTGATTTTTATGTTTATTGAAAACATATCCATTCTAGTGTAAAATTACAAAACCATTATATTTATGTACGGTATTAGTACCCATGTATCAACCCTTCACTTCCACCTACCTGATGTCACCAGCTCCCAAGCTCTCACCGAACCCTTCTCACACAAACATAATGCCACATTATTTTTTTTTCCTTTTTCAAAAAGGGGAAAATTACCTATTTCGAATATTTTACCTACGTACCTACCTTTCTCATGGGTGTGTGCAGTTGTGTACCATCTTTATTATTTTATGTACCTACAAGTTGTAATGCACAGGGTTTTATGACTTTGTATTTTGTCTTTTGTTATATTATTTTCAATAATAAACCTTTAAAATCGACCCCCTTAATGTATTTTAGGCATGTGAAATCCAAAAATTTAATTTAAA
The DNA here is from genome assembly GCA_012654025.1 of Pachypsylla venusta. Taxonomy (NCBI): domain Eukaryota; kingdom Metazoa; phylum Arthropoda; class Insecta; order Hemiptera; family Aphalaridae; genus Pachypsylla; species Pachypsylla venusta. The sequence goes on from CM022884.1 coordinate 14,221,423, forward strand.
AATGTTTGTCCGTTTTAAGTGGAATTTTAACAATTTATCGTTGTAAGTCCATTTGTCTCTCTTAGTCACATAAGGTACTAAATCAGGGCCGTAGACAGAAAATCCGGTCCGGGGGGAAAAATTTACGGGCCCCTTTATTATTCTTTCATCTAAAATCATTGTATGGGCAGTGATAAAAGTAAAAGTAGGCAATTCACCTAGTTGATGTGAAAAGTCGTATACGCTTCTTCTTGGCAACAAATAATTCGATTATCAGATGTTAATGACTACCAACTGACCGCTATGTTGGCGGAAAGCCAAAATCGGTCGGGGTGTCTGTCCTTCTTTTTTTTGTCTATGTTTAAAAAATCTCCTAATTTTTTTTGGCAATTCTGTAAAGAGCATGCGCGGATACAGGGGAGGGCCTAGAGGGCACGTGTCCCCCCCAGTTCTTTGAGTGAGCGGTGTTTCTCAAATTTCATTATACCTAATCACGAAAAATTAAAAAACAAAATGAATGGTTATCCGCTGTGTCTTTTGTCCCATTGAGAGGGGGGTGGCACGGGCCCCTAAATAATTCCCAATCCTGCGACCAAATAGAAATACGTACCTAAATAAAAAATCATCAAAAATTCTGTTATCCGTCATGTCACTTTTTTTTCGTCATCACGCTTATAAAATCGCTTATCACTCTTATGAAAGGTATTTGTGGTAAGATCTACAAAACTTTTAAGAAATAGGGAGGTATCGTACCTCGATAAACATTGCATTAGGAAGTACTGCCCAGGACTCGAACCCCTGGTCTCTAGGTTACGAGTCCTTCCCCTCCCTCTTCCGAATTTTCTATTAGGTATATTGTGCGATTGTCCCCCCCCTCCCCAACAAGAGGGCTATATCCGCGCATGGTATTAAAGAGAGCAGAACATGAAATGAAACACAGTTGTATATTTTGTTATTCTCAATGCGATATCATCCAAGAGGTTATTTTTCCAAAGTCCTTTAGTTTGACATGTGACATAGTTTTTAGTTATTATGCCGTTAGTGACAAGACAGTCAAGTGAAGGTTTCGTGTTCAAACGCTAACCTTTCCATAGTAAACATTCTGTTGCCGATAACTTTCAAACTGTAAATGCTGTCTTGCATGCTGTTCTTAATTTGATTTATTTATGGGAAACGCTAATACGATACTAGTATGCATATTATAGTAGTGCCGTGGGGTATAACATATTATAGGAAAACAGGGCTGTCGCAAAATGTATGCATATTATAGTAGTGCCGCATGGTATAAAATCTTATGGGAGAGCTAAGCGGTGTCAAAATGTATCGATATTATAGTAGTGCCGTAGGGTATAACATCTTATGGGAGAGCTGCATTGTCGCAAAATGTATACATATTATAGTAGTGCCGTAGCGTATAACATCCTATGGGAGAGCTGGACTGTCGCAAAATGTATGCATATTATATAGTAGTATCGTAGGGTATAAAATCTTATGGGAGAGTGGGCTTTCGCAAAATGTATGCATATTATAGTAGTGCCGTAGGGTCTAAAATCTTATGGGAGAGCTGGGCTGTCACAAAATGTATGGATATTATAGTAGTGCCGTAGGGTATAAAATCTTATGGGAGAGCTGGACTGTCGCAAAATGTATGCATATTATAGTAGTGCCGTAGAGTGTTAAATCTTATTGGAGAGCTGGACTGTCGCAAAATGTCTGCATATTATAGTAGTGTCGTAGGGTATAATATCTTATGGGAGAGCTGGACTGTCGCGTCCAGCTCTCCCATAAGAGGATCAGAGAAAACGTTGAAGTATAGGTAAACTTGCACCTTTAATGATAACGCCGCTTCTTGGTGAAAATACTTTATTCACGAATGAAATGTTGATATAAATATCACTTGAAACAAGTTGCAAAAAAAAAAAAAAAAAGAATAATTTCAAGGAATGTAGGTACGTAGATCACATTCCAGGCAAAAAGAAAATTCAAAAACTTTTTGAACCTCAAAATTGTTGATTTCATATTTTCATTTTTCATCTACAATATCGAACGATAGTGGTGCTCCTGGTATTTTTTCTTTACAACTTGTACTAATCCCTAAGTTTCTAGAGCACAGCAATCACCTAATATTAATATCGACTGTAGGGTATCAGTGACTCAGTTAGTTGAGGCGGTGGATTCGTAACCAAAAGGCTGGTCACAATATGGATTTGCAACCAGTTCAATAATAATAGTTACAGCAGCCTACTCTATAGGTATGATACGAAGTGTGAGTAGATGTATACTAGTGCCAAAGAGGAAAGCCAGACTCTCCCAAAATTTGAAACATAAAGTTCAATAAGAGCAGGAAAATATATCGAAGAATAGATTTTTAGAAACTAATCGTAATTTTACTTATTTGATGGCCATTTTAAACCGAAATTTCGACGCCTTCAATAGTTAATGTTGGGCAAGTGGACTTGATGATCACCCTGTATATTTTTTAATTACATTTTTCTGTATGAAAACTATTTGAGGTGATCTTTTTTTTTATTTTCATGAAAAATACACATCGTATAGAAATGCTAAGAAATAAGTGTAGCGGAGTGCAGAGAAGATTTCCATTGAGAAAGGATGGAAAATCTGGTGCATTTTATGAATATCACAGAAATTTCTTTCAAAAAATATTCTACCAAGTTCCTATGAGAAAGGATGGAAAATCTGGTGCATTTTATGAACATCACAGAAATTTCTTTCAAAAAATATTCTAAAGTATTGAAACTCTAGAAATATTCTAAAGTATTGAATTCTAAAGTATTCTAAACTTGGGTAGTAGTATCGTGATAGAGATGTGTTCCGTGTAAAGCTATGAGTGAGTGTCAGATCTAGTAAATATCAGTAACCCGGTTGAAATCAACCACTCTATAGTCGAGACAAACATCGGGGAATGATGACGTCGGAATGTAAACCGAGTAGACTCGGTACGCCTGTAAAATCCTCTTCTTACTCTCTTGTTGGCGAAGAACGTCCTTGCCGGCAATTTTTGCATTTGACAAGGCCATTGGGTATTTTTTTTTTTTTTTTTTTTTTTTTTTTTTTTTTTTTTTTTTTTTTTTTTNGTAGAAAAGTACTTAGTTTTTAGAAACATTTTTTATAATTTTTCACCATGGAATTTTTTTTCTGTATGAGAAAGGTTTCTAATGGGGAAAACTTTGAAAACATATTAATACCTGTAGTGAAAAAAAATGTAGACAGGGTGCCATACGACATATTATCAAACTATATGAGGGAGAGTCTGTATCTTGTGTACTTATCTTATAGCATATCACCTATTGGTTATATGAGCAAGGAAAAAACAAATACACATGTTCTTATGGGAGTCCGCAGATCGAGCAATTAAGCACACCCACATAAGAAACAGTGCATTCATTTTTTCTTTGCTTATATATAAATCTACCTGTTTTTTATATATAAATCTAGCAATTTTGAGATTGCAAAATTAAAGCTTCTCAATTTTAGATTTTCGGTGGAATCGACACCGAGAGTGACCATGGCTCCTATTTAGAAAATTCAATATTTTATTCAAGGATATTACTTTTTGTACTGTGGAACACCTTTGTATCGAATTTCGGCTTTCTCGCTCATCCCGAATTGATACTTCTCAATTATGGATTTTTGGTGGAACCGACCACCAGATTAGCACCGCTCCTATTTAAAAAATTTCAATATTTTATTCAAGGATATGATTTTTTGTACTGCGGAACACCTTTGTATCGAATTTCAGTTTTCTCGCTCATCACGAAAACCGTCCATAAGTCGAGAAGAAACCGCAAAATTTAAATATTTTTTTATGGCGTCCTTATATACTATTTTGGGGGGTCCATTCTCGGTCTTTTTTCGTTATCTCCTTTAGTTTGCCCAGAAAAATTACAAAAAGACCCGCTAAAAAGCGTCATTTTTGACGGTAAATTGCTCCCACTTGAACATTCGATTTTTTTCTTATTTCACACCTACATACTAAAAGGGATCTGTGTGCCGTCTGCGGGCACCCTCAGGGTAAATGTACATTATTCGGTAATTATATAACTAACCGTACACTGGCTGCGGACAAAAAAAAAAAATCGAAAAAGGTTATAGAACACATCAATTTGAACAATGAGTACGTCCACATGTACCGTCCAATTTTGTTCGGTTTTAAAGATGGCCGACATTTTGTGTTTTTTCCAAAGCTTCTGTGAACGAAATCACGTATAACATTTTTATCTCATTGTGAAGAAAACTGGTTAGGACCGTTAAACAAAAAATGCATAAAAATCAATACGATGATTCTTTAAAAATTCAATATTCCGTCGTACTTTTTCATGTATAGGTACATCCAAACATGTTTTTTCCCATATTTTGCACTGAAATTTGTAATATGACACTCGTCTGAAGTAATATTTCCATACTCAAAGCTGTTCAATGACATCACTACTTTTTCTTTAACTTGCGTAAAGGTACCCAAATCTATTTGAGGTCGAAGTTGCTTTTCTTAATAATATTACATGCAATAACCTTTTGTTCCCTTTCCTAGAACGGTAACACTCACTCGCTTCCCGCAAAGCCTCCAAGAACGGATGTATGATGACAATTAAAAACATAAGCAGTTCATACTACAACTTATCTAATCATACTACAACTAGCTGCTGTCTCAGAAACCAAACATATCCCTATTGTTGAAATTGTTCATGAGTGGAGTACGTCAAAAGACGTACTCCACTCATGAACAATTTCAACGTAGTGTTTGACAGTTTAAGGGAACTGGCGTTCTATTGTTATTCTGTGGTAGTAATTAAAAAAATTACTACCACAAAACGTGAAATTTTGGCCGCAAAAAAAAAAGTGTAGAAAAATATTTTTTTTGACCTCTGGTCACTTATGTCCAGCACTTGATGAAATAGCATCGTTTGACGGAACTCATTTAAAACTGCATTCCCATAAATCTGCATTCCCATAAATTTTGATGGCACCTAATGGCGAAATGTTGTATTAGAAATATGATAAATTTGCAAACGGGTTTTAAATATCAAATTTGTATTCAAAATGATGAAATTTCAAAATAACTTTTTCTTAATGAAAACTGGCAGGATCATTGTAGGTAAAGTAAATATATGAACAGTAAAGTACAATCCGTGACTGGAGCAATTATAACACAAGAGATAAAATATTTATAAAGGAATGCAAAAAGTCACACAAGGTACCTTGGGTGTGACGCATAAACTCGACCTACCGGGTGCATTATGCAGTAACTACTTACAGGTTTCAGATATAAGGCTGGGGAGAATATTGAAAATACAAGAAAAGAAAACCTCTAAATTTGATTTTTTACGTTACAAGTTATGTACGCAGTATCCAAAAAATCGAACTAAGTCCACCGTATGCCGTAACTGACACTGCGATCGCTAGGTGACACAAAAATGGACGAAGTTCCGGGTAAGGCTGACGAACGGATTCTATGTCGTAAAATTCAAAAATTTAATACATAAAAATTCAGAGATGTAGCAAATACCTGATTGCAATTAAAAAGGGCGACTTGGCCATGCCGGGCTATTTGGAAACTAAAAACTGTCGCAACATTTTGTTGCAACGCGTTGCACAACAAAATGTTGCGTGCAATGGGAAAGCAGATTTAAGAAAGACATCTACGAGAAAGACATTTCGCCATTCATAAGATGACTCCTTGAATCCATTACCTAGTCAATCGCTCTTTAGTTCGTCTACACAATCCGCCACTGCAGGCAACAAGCAAAATTGAATATTATTATGATGAAAGAGAAATTTAAAACATTTTCGGTAGGAAAATGTATACAAGGGGAAGGGGGAAGAATAAAATGCTTGAGGTTTTTTATGTTATTAGAAACGGTTTTTGCTATTTCATTTTCATTTTTTGTTATATGCAAAACGAAGACAAGGATTAAATGAACCACTTTGTACTTAAATAATAATAATAATTAATATTTATGGAACACAGTAGTAATGTCATGGTGGAATTATTGCCAAAATAATTCCATAAGATTCCTCTAAATTTTCTTTGCAAAATAGCATCAGTGTTGTAAAAAACATTGCCAAGTAGATATACGTATTTACAATTACATTGAGTTCGGTTTTTATGTAAAAAAAACATTGCCAAGTAGATATACGTATTTACAATTACATTGAGTTCGGCTTTTATGTAAAAAACATTGCCATGTAGATATACGTATTTACAATTACATTGAGTTCGGTTTTTATGTAAAAAACATTGCCAAGTAGATATACGTATTTACAATTACATTGAGTTCGGCTTTTATGTAAACTCTATTTTTTTTCAATATTGTTCCGAAAAAAATTGTTATTTTTGTGATATTTACATTCGTGAAAATTGCGCGAATCTGATAAAAATTTATTTTTTTCATTTAATTAAAAATCCCATTTTGTATTTCATATATTTTTTTATGTGGCTTAATGTCCTCTTGACATGTAAGATCATTTGAGGTTTTTACCCTCCATTTGCTGGAAACTTACAAACCAGCTACCCACATTAACCACACCCATGAGCCTGGGGAAAAGCTGGAAATAGAACCATGAGGGTGTTCTGGCTATTCCCATCAAGTAAGACCTTACTGGACGTTGCTTAACTTCAGTGATCATATGGGAACTGATGGCATCAACGTACCATGAACTCGGGCTGGTCATATCTTTCTTATACGTTTAATTTTATCTACCTATTTGCCACCTGATTCAAATAATGGCACACATCATTTGACATTATTTTTACCTCCTAAATCACAATTACACGATAATACTATGTTTTAATTTTCTTATATTAGAGCGATTTTCGCGAATCCTTCGTGATTTGCAAAATTAGTGAGCTTTTAAAAGTACTCAGACAATCTACATCAGATCAAAACCACAAAGTGAACACAACGATACAGTTTAACATAATAATAATATTGGTCGATTTCAAAAGTTCTTTATTGAAGCTAATAAAACAAAAATAAATTAAGAAAGACAATTTTTATTCATAAATAAAAAAAAAAAAAAAAAACAATAAAATAAATAAATTATTAACAATGTATATTAAAACATTGATATTTTATCTTCTATATTTCAATTCAATATCTACGCAACAAACATTATCAAATTCTTGGAAATTAAAAGATTCACCTTTACTACCAACTATTGAAACTTATTACAACAATAATGATGCAAAATTATTTACTGAAGAATTTATCAGCAAAAATAATCAAAGAATTAAAAGAAATGATAATCATTTAGAAATACCAAACGAAACCAATAACATCAATCNAACCACAATTTAAGTTTGTAACTTGCTCCAAAAAAAATCAATAGTCTCTGTCTGGAACCGCAGCATTTTGAAAGAAAAAAAAAAATTTGTGGTTTATCATAGCGGTAAAAACGAAATTTTACTTTAGATTTTTAGGTATTCTCCACTCTCCCATACACCCCCAATCCAATTGATACGCGCCACTCTAAAATTAAATAATAGAAAAGACAATCCTCCATGGCGGACTGTACATCCCCTTGGCCTTACACCAGGGAGGTGCTGGGTTCAAATCTTAGTCGGGTCGATTTAAAAAAAAAATGAATTTCAAATTTTTCTCGTTTTTTAAGGTGATTTGTTACCCGTATACAGAATTTTGGGGCGGAAGGGGGGGAGGTGACTCTTCCAAACAATTTTTTGTTATATTTTTGCCGTTTTGGCTAAAGTCGGCTAAACAATTAGCGATACATACATAGGTATAAATTTACATTGACTTTTATCAAATATGTAATGAAAATACATGGTTTGAATGAGAACCATGTATTTACCTTTTGTAAATGTATACATTTCTTTGTGTTATTATGTCATAATATGTGTGGGCTTTTTCACTAGAACCGTCAAGTCACGGGTGTGTCAAGGACATAGTCAAGAACAGTCAAGAAATTGACCACGTGTTATTTTCTGGACTTACCTCATATAAGCTAATTACACTCGTATGTATTATATTAAATTAAAATTTATAAGATACAAATAAGGTAGGTGGGGGGACTCGTGGGGTACATTCAGAAATATGTTGATAGAGAATAGTAAAGCTAAGTTAAAGGCAAACCCCTCAAAGAATAGAAAAACAAGAGGGGGTAAGGATAAGACAAAGGCCATGTAGTTGTAGGGAGGCTCTTCCTGATTCACCAGGCACCTTCAAGACATAGCCATGTGGACAAAAACTAGAAGTAGCCGTTATAGCCCCTGGGACTAAATAATTTTTTGGTTAACAAGTAGGACAAACATGCAAAAAGCAGGACATATCCTGCCAAAGCCGGACGTCTGGTAACCCTACCTGGGGTATGGCGGCCCATTAGTTAAGTGATGTCAGTTTACAGAATTAGTGGTATTTAAACTAAATTGTTTTATACAGGGTGCGACAATTAGTACCCCACACTTGAAAGAGCTGGTAAAAAAAACGAAATGAGATATTTGAAAAATTATTTTCTAATATAAAAGCTTATGTAATCTAGTTTTTTTCCATCTATGTTTTCTAAATAATTTCGTCCAAATGACAGCCTGGGCGAGTGATGCTCATTTAAAGTCTTTCGCGGAAGTTTTCCATGACTCCCGTCAGCATACCAGCATCAATTTAGATGATTTCTTCCAGAATTGCCTCCTTTCACTCTTCAAAGGTCCCAGAGCGATATGTGAGGAAGAAGTGGCAGGGACTCAAATCCGGCAAGCGAGGCGCTCACGAATCGTTAGGAGAACACGTGACCGGGGAACATGGGCCGTAGCCCCATACAGCCTAAAGTTGATGATGTGGTCCTAAAGTTGTGAACCCAACTCAAAATTGTTTTTCGATCAGGAACTGGATCTGTGGAGTGCAAACCATACCTTGTGAGGAAAGCCTTCTGAATGGCTATAAGGGACTTACTTTTTTTAAAAAAAACAGCTTGACAACGAACGCTCGATGCTCGCGCGAACACACCATTGCGACACCTAAAAACTAGATGTCATTTCGTGTTGAATATCACAAATCCCACGCTTCTCCCACTATTACTTCCCCCCCACGATTTTTTGAAAAGTGTCAGAACTAATTGCCGCACCCTGTAGGAGCAGTAGGTAAACTTTTTGTTCGGATTAGAATTCCAGACGTTTTGATCCCCACAAAAAAGGCGACAAAGGAAATTTAGGGTTTCTAGAAAATTCAACAAACCAGTCAACAGTAAGGAGTTACATGAAGGTACAATCTTTTGACTTTAATATTATGATAAATTTATCATATTATACTCCCCCCCCCCCCCCCCCC
>CM022884.1:14232158-14251229 GCA_012654025.1 Pachypsylla venusta
AACATATTTTTGGAAACATGCAACTGTTGGACAACAGTTTCCCAACACGTCCATACTGGTGTTGCAATGTTGTACAACATTGTTTGCACAACATTTGCAACATAAGTGTGGACCCTGCTTTAGATGTTTTGACAAAAACAGTCATTGAGAAAATGGCTTGGACTTGGAACCTTGATACCATAAAAGTTCCAGCCGAGGGTCATCAAAACATTTTCGGCATCCTCCTATTATACCATTTAAAAATAATAATCTCTCCTAGATTTTCCACCTCATTCAGCACAATTTCCCCCAAAACAATATATATATGGACCCCATAAAAAATATAAAATTTGAAAATTTCCGGTTTTTCCCCGATTTTTGGACGGTTTTCACCACCAAAAATCTAAAATTGAGGAGATTTAATTCCGCGATCTCGAAATTGTTGTTGAATTTTGTAACCGCAGCGAACAGCTAGTTCTCTATATGAATCTTAAACCCACAAACACGCGGAGCTAAATGTTGCTGTCTTATTTGATTCTCCGTTAGTAGCTTTTTTAAGGAATTCTTATAAATTCAATATTCTAGGAATGTGTCATTGATTTAAAAACACGTCAAATGATCTTCGCATTTAAATTCTAGGACCTATGGATTACGCAGAGTTAAGACATTTAGGTGGAAGGTCGTATCTGGCATCATTTTGCTGTATCCTTTTTGGATGTCATGGCTTGAATGAAAATTTTATCAAAAAAAGATAGTTCCCAAAATGTATTATATCATTTTGAAGGTTAAAAGTCAATAAGGTTTTATTTGACATACTATGCCAGTTTAACTAATGTAAAATTTACATCAGTACTTTGATCAACATTTGAGGCCGCAAAATGCTTCTCTGTGTGCTGTTTCATGACGTGCGTGAGACGGGGTGTTAAACTCTCCTTAGATTTTTGGTACAAAAATAGCAATCAGTAGTCATCATTTCCTTAGAAGCTTAAATTCTAAATTTATATTAGCTTAGGGAAAATTTACTTGTTAATTATATTATTATTCAAATAAATAAATATATTACATTACATCATTTCCGATGATAGCCACATGTGTGAGACTACAGCTCCAAATATATGTTTCAGGAACTCTAAAGCAGGGTCCACACTTATGTTGCAAATTTTGCCCAAGATAAATATGTTGTACAACATTTGCAACATAAGTGTGGACCCTGCTTTAGATGTTTTGACAAAAACAGTCATTGAGAAAATGGCTTGGACTTGGAACCTTGATACCATAAAAGTTCCAGCCGAGGGCCATCAAAACATTTTCGGCATCCTCCTATTATACTGTTATACCATTTAAAAAAAAATAATAATCTCTCCTACATTTTCCACCTCATTCAGCACAATTTACGCATTGAATAATTTTCGATAAAAGACGAATAGTTGCTCTACAGATCTTAGCTTCTCCTTCTTCTTCTTCAACTTTTCCCAATTCTATTTCGGTTCGGCGTGGCTTTCCTTAATTCTACCATGCCACAACCTTTTGTTCGTTGCCTATTCTCTTTAGTTGTAATGCTTTCCTAGCACCGTATCCCTCGCTTGCTTCTTACAGTATCCATAGAAACTGTGGGAAAACTCGCAATTTGCTGATGATCTTTCATCATTGGTTTTAAGCAGAGTTTTTTTAAAGGATGATGCCCTTCCTAACACCAAACATTCTGTATTTACACGGGCTTAGGACAGTCACCAAATGAAGCTGGCTTGCTCCCCTCGGTGGTTCTACAGATCTTAGCCATACCTTGAAATGAGTGGCAGAGTGTGCATCACACTCTGTTTTCACCAAGGAGTTACCGGCTTCGATTTCTATTTGGTCTGCATTTGTATGGGGGTAACTCAACCTCCTGCTGACATTTGGGAAAAAAAATACCTATGGTAATAGCAACAAGTGGTAGCATTATGAGGTAATTGTTAAGTCAACCTCGGTAGCTCAGTGGTAAACAGGAGGGCGTAGGTTCAATCCCCAGCAGAGGTAGGATTTCTTCATTATTTTGAGTATTTGACCTCATAAAAATAGAGCTCTAAGTGTAAGGTGGTAGAAAATGCCTCAGGCATTAACCTCGTCTAGTGGTAACCTTCCACTCAAGAGTTCATTTTTTTATTTAATTTTGTTATTAGTGATATTCAAATTGGAGTGAATGTTAAAATTACATTGTAATGCTATGATACACATGAAAATCTTGTCACATAATAACGCAAAGGATACATTTTTTATACGTTAGTATAGACTATATTTTTTTACATTCTGCCACAAATGTTCGCCTTTTTACAGAAAAGCGTTTTACAACATTACCTACCTACTACAATTTACTACAGCATAACTTATACATACATATAGATATCATTTTCAAACTTGCTCCTACTAATGATAGACTCTCGGAGACATTTTGACTGAAATAGTCAACAGATTAGAGTAACTTTCTGTTGAGAATATGAAGGATCAGAATTTTTTTGTGAACCTTCATATTTCTAAGGAAAGTATCGAATGGAAGAGAAATTGGGAGATTCCTCTCCGAGTCCGTAGATTTCCCTGGGGTTAGAAGTAAGTTTTTCATAGGTACCTATCCAAGTTCAGTCATATTTTAATGGAAATTAGTCAAAATTATTGCCCAAAAGACCGATAGCCTCTGGTGAATTATCTATCCCGGTATTTTATGAATGTGTCAATGTCGGTAAAATTATTTATTTTTACTTTCCTTATCCTATAAAAAACGAAGAATTGTAATGGGCTGAAATTTTCGATGTCGAGTTTTCAATGTTTTTTTTTTTTAATTTTTAACACCGAGCGCTGAATGTGACATTTATTGTGACATTCTGACATTCACAAACTTCACAAAAAACATTTGTTTTTCATTGTCCTCATCTGAAATCTAACACTAATATTGTTTAGGGAAATGAGAATGCCGCCGGAGACAGTGTTGTCAGTCAATCCAAATTTTCATTTTTCACCAATCGTCGAATGCCTCGGTATGGTGAAGCTCATCATAAACGAGTACCAACACCGATGAAAAAGCGTCGCCAATCTACGTCATCGAAAAATAAATTTGTAGAACCTCCTACACCTCCTTCTGACAATGATGGTGTGGATGTCGATCCTGGTCCAAAGGACACCAAAGATGGTAATAAACCTCAACCACCCGGTGTCCCCGATCCGTACTATCCTATATATTTACCTATTGATCAAGCATTTAAAGCAAAATATGTTTTCCATCAGAGAAGAGGCAGATCGTTTCAAGAAAGAGTTTATGTGTTTCTGGAACATCCCTGTGGATGGATTTGCTTTATATACCACTTTACTGTGTAAGTACAACTTTTATTATCTTGTAATATAGGATGTGCCTAAAGTTTTGCTATTAGATAGGAAAAACAGCTCCAAACTAATAGGGTGTTCACTTAATGAAACGGGCATGCTCCCCTTGGTGGCTACAAAAAAGGGAAACTTTTTCTTGTTGTTATCAAAAAATTGCACTTTTAGGGGGAGGCCCCAGGGTTTTTGGATTTGAAATCTTAAAAAGAACTACCTCTTTTGAGATTTAATTTTGATCTGTACTCCAACAAGGCTGTTGCTCTTCAAATGTAAAAAAAAGAAACATTTTCTTCCTCGAAGTAAAAAAAAACACGTGTTTCAATTTTCCTCGAACTTTGGGACCATACTTCAGATATGCGGTCCACTCAGGGTATTTTTTTCGCAGTCGATTCCAAAGGTTTCTGATTTTTTTCTTTTTCCTGGATAAAGTTTTGAGGAAGCANTGGCATTTATCGTATTTCGGTACTTGATGACTTTTTTGGTTCCAAAAATCATTTTATCTAGTGTGAATTTAAGTTGCCCCTTCCGTGCTGCATACGAGAATTTCTAGGCGGGGCAGCTGCCCCCACCTGCCCCCCCTTCCTACGCCCATGTGTTAAAGCAACATGGGTCATGGCCTAGGGCGACAGAATTTAGGGGCGACAAAAATATTGGCGGTAATTGAAATTCTCAAGGCATACTGCAGCGCATTTCTTGTCAAAATAGAGGCGGCAAGTTCTAAATTGCCTAGAGGCGGTGAAAGTTTAAATTCGCCACTGCATGTAAGAGTTAGCGGTGCTTTTCCACTGGAATATTAACTGAGTACCACTGTTGTTTAGAAAATCAATCAGTCTGTGTCGATATTAAGGATGACGTGTTTATTTGTTGCAGGTTCATGATGGTGCTCGTTTGCCTTATATTCAGTGTTTTAGCAACTATAGAACATTATTCGAAAATGGCTGAACCATGTCTATTTTGGATGGTAAGTTACTGAACATGAATATTTCTGTGTGTTGAAACAAACCAATTGCAACCTAGACGGGGACATCCAGCTTGCATGCCATAAAGGTAGGCGTGATGGTTGTCCTCGAAAAGAAACCTCAGCTAGGGGCTCATTTTTTTGTATGTGTATTACATATAGAAAGATAAAAGTTTATTATTATTATAACATACTCCCAAGTCAACTTCCATTCGCGCAATGACCTTAAAATTTTAAAAATTTTACTACAAATCGCAAAAATGTAAGTTTTTGCGTGTAGTTTGCAGCTCTTTGTACGTTTCTTTCTGTTTAAAACGAGAAAACGACCCAGAACTCACCACGAGTATGTGACTATAAGACGAGTTCCACACGCACACCCTACTCAACCAACCATACAAGGGTGTCATTATTATGAACAACTTATTAACGTTATTTACACTCTTTTTTATTTTTAAATTAAATTAAAACAAAACACCACCAGAAATTTGTTTTAATTTAATTTAAAAATAAATATAATCTAACCCTTATTTATTTAAAGATTACACTCACTTTTCCACGTTTTGTTCCTTGAAATGAGATGTTTGTGAGAATTTGGGCCTCATTTTTCTTGAAACAAGAGTAGTTCTAATAAATCCGTCTCTGATAATGGCTCCTTAAACTTTGCCAGATGCTTCTGTTACCAATTTAACACATCATTTTACTGCTTGAGTATGAGTATGACAAGGAAAAGCTTTGAATTCCCAATTTGGTACAGTGTCGGACACAATGAGGAGTTTTATTTCATCATCGGTTATTTTATGTAGCGAGGGAGGTGAATATAAATGACAAGTTTGTGAAACACTCATTTTAACTATTGCCCACGCCGAAAATATTCTTGTGGCTATGCTCTTTGATGAAAGAGCCCAGGTGAGAGAATTAGGTTTTTGGAGAATATTAAAGGCTACACAGGGAGGAGATATAAGACGGGTCTCCCAATACTCGCCACTATAAAAAACCCACCAGGTCAGGTCGCCTTTTAAATTTCTTCAGTAACCAACCCCTCCCATATAAATTAAACTGTGCCAAAAATCGAATTGCCATTTTCATTCACCTCCCTTGCTAAATAAGATAACCGATGATGAAATAAAAGCCTTTATTAGAAGTACTCTTGTTTCAAGAAAAATAATGTCCGAATCTTCACAAAAATCTCATTTCATGGTACGAAATGGGGAATAGTGAGTGTAAATCTTTAAGAAAACATGCTCATTATAAGTATTAATAATAAAAAAACTGTGTAAAAAAAAAAAAAAAAATCGTTAATAATGTGTGCATAATGACACCCTTGTGTTGTGAGTTGAGTATGGTGTGGGTGGGGAACCCGTTTTGCAGCCAACACCTCGTGGTGAGTTCTGGGTCGTTTTCTCGTTTTAAATGGATAGAAACGTGTGGGGAGTTGCAAACTGCACGTACTAATGCAGAAAGATATTGAAAATAACCTTTAGTATTATTAATATGCCTTCCATTCCTAACAAAAAGTCAAATAAGTCAATAATAAAGTCGATTCCGACAGGCGAATCATACCTATTCTTACACTCGTTGCGCGACCGAAAGTTAAGGTCATATTTGGACTTATTTTGGTTTTACAGGTTCCCCTTTTCTTGGTAAATGTGTTAAGAGGTATAGAAATTTCAAAAATATTGTTAATTATTTTTTAAATTTTTGTCGAAAAAATGACATTTTTGGGATTTGTAGTAAAATTTTCAAAATTTCAAGGTCATTACGCGAACGGAAGTTGACGTCGAAATTTAACTTTTTTCGGTTTTACATGATCATCTGGTCTATTGAAAGCTTAAAATTGCTATAGGAAGTTTAACAAATTTGGCTACCTATTTTTTATTTTTGTCGAAAAAGGGCCTATTTTTCCCAAAAATCGAAATTTCAAGGCCGATGCGCGATCGGAAGACATGGTCCGATTTTATTTTTATTTTTGGCTCAAAAGTCTTATCTCCATCACCCACAAGTTTTCCGCGCTATAGCGTTAATTAAAAAAAATATTTTTGTTTTTCGACCCACCCTTGAGTATATAGACCACTATTCTATAGAATGACTAGTTATTCTATAGAACAGAGTGAGTGAGTCAGTGACTGAGTGAGTGTATAGAACACTATTCTATAGAAGAGTGATTGAGTCAGTGACTAAGCTGTATATAGAACACTATTCTATAGAATGACTAGTCATTCTTTAGAACTGAGTGAGTCAGTGACTGAGTGAGTGTATAGAACAATATTCTATAGAAGAGTGACTGAGTCAGTGACTGAGTGAGTATATAGCACACTATTCTATAGAATAACTAATCATTCTATAGAACAGAGTGAGTGAGTCACTGACTGAGTGAGTATACATATAGAACACTATCCTACAGAATGACTAGTCATTCTATAGAACAGAGTGATTGAGTCAAGGAGTGAGTGAGTATATAGAACACTATTCTACAGAATGACTAGTCATTCTATAGAACAGAGTGAGTGAGTCAGGGAGTGAGTGAGTATATAGAACACTATTCTATAGAATGTGGCGCATTTTAGTCAAAGTATTAAATAATTTCTGTATTTTAAATTTTGCCTAGAAATGACTATAACACTTTAATCATACTAAATGCCCCAAATACGCCCTTTTCTCGCCTTGAGCAAAATGATATTGTATTCACAAGTCCATTTATTTCCTTTCTGTTGGCTGTTTGTATCGGGGCTTCTTTTCTTTTATTTTTAAATGTATTCAACGGAAATAATGACATTTTTCTGCTGCATTTCCCTTGCTTCTTCAGTATAACACCCCCATACCCCAATAGAGGGTGTTTCAAAAAGTTTTATTTTGGTTTATCCTTTATAAAAGACCCAAAAAAAATCAACTTTGAGACTTATGAATGATTGTCAGCGACTACAAAAAGTCTTTTCTCGGTAAATAGAACCCAAAAAAACAAATGAAGGGAAATCCGTTTTTTTTCGTTTTTATATTGCTTAACGTCTCCTTAACATTTACTGGTCGTTCCAGAAGGGGGTTTAACCTCCATTTGCTGGAAACTTACAAATAAGCTACCCACATTGACCTCGATCTGCCTGAGTTTGGCCGAAAAAGTAGCCAGCATCACGAGGGCACAAACCTTCGTGGACACCCGCTTGGGAAAACCCTCGCTGGTCGTTGCCTGACTTCAGTGATCTAACGGGAACTGTTGTATTCAACAAGCATCATAGACTCTGGCTCGTTCGTTTTCTCATACCCCGCAAGTAGTAATTTTGTCATCTAAACTTTTGAACAAAATGATATGTGGTAGGTCTCACTTGAAATCTTGTTTGTTCGCACAGATGACCTTATTGTCATTCATAGCCAGGAACTAGAGCTCATTTAGCCTCGGCCAATAAGCTACAGACACAATTTTTATTAAAATCGGCCAACGTTATAGAAAAGTGGCAAAAATTTCGCCTGGGGTCTTTTTCATTTCTTTTTCCAGTTTACGTTCTCCAAATCTGAACAAAGTTTTGTCCGTTTTCCTTTTCAAAAAGTTTGCTGACAGAATGTTGCTTCACCCTGTTTCCTTCTCAGTTCCTTTCCATTTCAATACTTTATTTTTTTTATCATACATTTTCTTTTCTACAAGTTTTAATTTTGTTTCGTCCGTTTTCCTGTTTCTTATCTTCTNCTTCTTCCATATTTCTCCTTATTCACCATCATCTTCTACTTACTCATCATTTTTTCCTTGTACATCATCATCTTCTACTCCATCTTCTCCTTATTCGTCATCATCAACACCTACTCTTTATTCTTCATCAATATCATTTTTTCTCCATTTTCTTTTCATTGACCATCTTCTTCCATATTTCTCCTTATTCATCTTCTCCTTCATCTTTTTAATCTTCGTGTCCTCCTTCTATTTTTTCTCTCCGTATATTATTTATTTTAAATTGAGCATTATTGTTTTTCTTTCTTATATTTTTGTAACAAGAACAAGGAGATCATCATAAAAAATTCATTCTAAGGATACAGAGGGACAATATCTTTTTCCATTCTGATATTTCCTTCTTCAGATTGTAAAAGGGAGGAAATAACAGTGAAAAAATAAACTGGGTCAGTAATGGTTCTGAACTGACATCATGTGTGAGTGTGAGAGATATCCATTTTTAAATCTTTGATATACAAAGTTAGCCGTCCCTTTTCTCCAAAAGCGCTCAAAATATACAAAAAAAATACATGATTTTCCTTATCCATAAATAAAAGAACGAAGTATTGTAATGTCGAATTTTCAATGCCAAACATATTTGATATCCCGAGAGACCAAATTTCGAGTTTCAGCCATTGGTTTGATTATGTGTGTCTCTTTGTGGACAATATGCCTTACGAACTATGTGAATACTTGAGATACATTCTCGCACCAAATTCCAATTCTCTGTCATTGCCAATGGTAGATTCGATTTCAACCAAACATATCTTTGTGTATTTCATGTGTAAAATTAATATGAATAGATACCAAATTTCATGAAAACCGCTAAAAAGAAGCAAAAAAAAAAAAAAAAACGCCAAAGATGGATTCGATTTTAAGCAGAAGTGTCTTTTTGAATTCCTTTGGCACTCAAATCCGAGCTCTAATTCTTACTTTTATTTTTTTAGACATGATTCGTGAAAATCGCTAAAAAAAACAGAAAAAAACGCCCACTATAGATTCGATTTTAATTAAAAGTGTCTTTGTGCATTCCATTGGCTCCAAATTTCAAGCAAATTTCGGGAAAACCGTAAAAAGCGACAAAAAATAGATTCGATTTTAAAGTACCATACGTACCAAATTTTAAGTCACTAGCATTTAACGTTCTTGAAATATCATGTTTAAAGACGGACAGTCATACACACAGACCAATGACTGAAACTCCAGATTTGGCCTAACAAATATGCTCAATTTAAGAAGTCTCACCCTGTTTACTGAAAAAACCCTCTTAGATAAGAAATTAAACATACAAAAGAAAGACGGGAAAATACTACAAAACTACAATGGTCCCGTATCCGCACCATAGACTTTCACAAATGGAAAATAAGCCCCTAGCAAAAAAAAATTGTAAGAACGGAAAATTACAACAAAAATAAAAAGAAGGAGAAAAAACTGATGTTTTAATTCTGATAAGATAGTGCTCGCTCGAGACAACTTTCAAATATTCATTCCATAGGGTGAGCCAACACAAATAAACACTCATCGTAAAAATAAAACACTCAGCGTATAGGTGATTTTTTTTAGTGCGGAACCCCTTTTATGTGCCTGATCTTAAGGCGAAGCTTTATGGCACTCACATAATTCTTGGTACCAGACAGATACTATTAATTTTTTTGGAGCAAGTTACAAACTTAAGATGTGGTTTAATATAATTTAAAAAGTTTTTTTTAAACGTTTTAGGGGTTACTTTCCCTGTAGTACAAGATGTAAAAGATCATATTTTTTCTTCTCTCAGCAACTCAGCATGTATCCATAATATTACAAATTCCTTGATTTCAAAATATTCATAACTTTCAAGTTTTCTCCCATTATTCTCAAGGCTTGCACATTCGTAACATTATGAAGCCAGGCTATGTTCTTTAAGGAAAATAAAGACAACCAACCGCTTCGGCACCACAAGGCATTAATTTGGGGTGGTAATCTAAATTTTAGAATGGAACGCCCTATACAGGGTTTCCCGGAATTTATGTTACAGTGAGTTTTCTCCGAACGTATTGGAATTTTCGAGAAAAGAAAAAATATGTAATTCTCCAATTTTCAATGGGCTGATTTTGCAACTACTCGCGACCGCGATCAATATCTGCGGCTCTGCATGAAGGGTGGATCAAACGTGCGAAATTTTGCGTACAAGAAGGAAGAAGGCACTTCGAGCAACTGCTGAAAAAGTGACGAAAAAAAACAACGGAAAAACCCTTCGGAATTTCGCAAAATTTGCAAATACTTTGTCAAACGCAAAAATGTATGCAGGGTCAAAAACAAACACCACCATGTGATTAGGCACTAAAAGACTGTGTTATTTGATATGTCACACAAGTATCTTTAAAAATTATTGGTAATTTGTAGTATTGACGCAATACGCGAAAACCGCGAATCGAAAATAAATCTATATATATAAAAGGGAAAGACACTGACTTAACACTCATCGCGATTTCTCCGCACTGGTACGTCCTAGGAGTCTGAAATTTGGCATGTAGGTCGCACTTAGGTCTTGTTGGTAATTTGTAGTATTGACGCAATACGCGAAAACCGCGAATCGAAAATAAATAAATGAATAGGTGCATGTACGCAGAATTTGACGTAAAATCTGAATATTCAATCAAATATGTACGCTTGTGAGTTGTATTTAAAAAAACAAAGTGGGTACCTGTTTCGCGGATACCGCGATGTTTTTAGCGGTCGCGAGTAGTTGCAAAATCAGCCCATTGAAAATTGGAGAATTACGTATTTTTTCTTTTTTCGAAAATTCCATCAAGTTCGGAGAAAACTCAATGTAACCTAAATTGCGAGATACCCTTAGACACTACATATCAAATTTCATCCAAATCGGTCAGCACCAAGAAGTAAAAGTGACGTAGGGGATAAATGCTTTTTTATTTGATTATTGGATTCTACGTACCTTTTTGAAACGTAAAATGTCAAATTTTGAGGGTTTATTCTCTTTGACGACTGAGGGGATCTTTTTCATCTCTTGTTGACAAGGGGCCTCTGCACCCATTTAGGATTTGATGGTTTAATTTCATCTTTCTGTATTTCATTTAACAAGAACGTCATCCCCACTCCGACCAATATAGAAACACTCAGTAATGTCAAATATGCTACAAGAGCTCCCATCATAACATTAACAATCTGGTGTTTTGGACTGACACGAAATTTCGATTGATTTTAGAATTATTTGTGTGTAATAAAATAACTAATTATTGTATTAATTCATTTCAAAATCTAAGCCCTCAAATTCACCAAGTTATGGCCAGATAACACAAAGTTTGTATTCTTCTTTTTTTTAATTTGGCTTAACGTCTCTTTAACATCTATTGGTCATTTAAGACGGGGATTTTACCCTCCATTCAGTGGAAACTTGCAAACCGGGTACCCACATTGATCTCACCCAGCCTGGGTTGGGCCGGAAAAAAGAGCCAACGATACGTGGTGTTCCCAGGCGGTCACCCATCCAAGTACTGACCACGCCCGACGTTGCTTAACTTTAGTGATCTGACGGGTTAGTAATTTATTTCAATTTTTAGAGAGTCGAATGACCAATAGATGTTAAAGAGATGGGTTCTGGAACCGGGGAGGAGTGTCTGGAAACCAGTTGTTTAAGGGTCTGACACCGGGCAGGAGTGTTGTGGCAAGTTTTAACCCAATTAGAGAGGTTAGGAAACGTTTATACGGCCATGCCTCTATTGCGTATGTACAACCGTCCAACATGAACCCATGACGGCCAATAAAAAAGGCAGAAAATGTTGACGTCACAAGTACTTCGTTTTTTAAGTTATTATTTTTTATTTTTTTGCTTAACGTCTCCTCAACAACTATTATATATACTATTAATTATTTATTACCCGCTGACACATTACAATTTTGGGAATTAAAATACCCTCCCACTCCTCATATTTAAAAAAGAAAATGTAAACTGAGAAATATAAAAACAATATAAAGGAAATCAAAACAGAAGAATGGATAAACTGAAAATATAATGAACTGCAAAACTAAAAGGACCTGTAAAGAAAATTGAAATTGCTATAGCGGGTACCTGAAAAAGAAAGAAAGAAGGGTTGAATGTTGAACTCCGCCAGGCTATAGGGAGCAATTTCTAAAAGAAGATTTTTTAAGTAGGTACAATTTAAAATCTTTGTTTTAAGTACAAAATTTAAAATCTTTGTTTCAAGAACTTAAAATATTGGTCATTCGAGATGGGGGTTATACCCTCCATCCGCTGGAAACTTACAAACCACAAACCATCTTCTAATTTAACATGCCATTGATGGTGGCTTATGTTTATCTACTCAATTCCGTTTTTACTCTTATCACTTAAAAGTAAAAAATAAATAAAAGTGGGAAGTTAGAAACACGTAATTATATGTGAGCGACCCGTATGACGTCATGCACAGAACTAGAAGGACTTGGGACGGTTATTTGTATATTATGTTGTTTCATAAACATGGGAACATTTGATGTATACAAAATATTATTACTTTTTTTTACAAAACTTTTTGTATCAAGTACCTACAAGCTGATTTCCTACCATTCAAGTATGATAGACTACATCAGCTATATGGACATCACAACTGCGGACAAGACATTTTTTTTTTACAAAGAGAATTCGCAACTAGAGTTGCAGTTTTATTTTACAAAAGATATTTTACAAAGATAAATAAATATAAATAAATAAAATCACGTACTCATAAAGGACAAGACATTTACACGTTTATGAAAGTAGGATATGACTCGCCAAAGGTGGGCGCTAAGCGCATCAAATTCTGCGAGTTTGTCCCGGATTTGCTCCTTTGATTCTGTAATCGTTCGAGGCTCACTTACATTTAAGTGCTCTTGTCAAAAAACAGAACTGCAGGATTAGGGGTCTCGATAACCCTTAAGAAATACAAGAACCTGCACCCATTTAGGATTTGATGGTTTAATTTCATCTTTCTGTATTTGATTTAACAAGAACGTCATCCCCACTCCGACCAATATAGAAACACTCAGTAATGTCAAATATGCTACAAGAGCTCCCATCATAACATTAACAATCTGGTGCTTTGAACTGACACGAAATTTCGATTGATTTTAGAATTATTTGTGTGTAATAAAATAACTAATTATTGTATTAATTCATTTCAAAATCTAAGCCCTCAAATTCACCAAGTTATGGCCAGATAACACAAAGTTTGTATTCTTCTTTTTTTTAATTTGGCTTAACGTCTCTTTAACATCTATTGGTCATTTAAGACGGGGATTTTACCCTCCATTCAGTGGAAACTTGCAAACCGGGTACCCACATTGATCTCACCCAGCCTGGGTTGGGCCGGAAAAAAGAGCCAACGATACGTGGTGT
This sequence comes from Pachypsylla venusta, assembly GCA_012654025.1. Taxonomy (NCBI): domain Eukaryota; kingdom Metazoa; phylum Arthropoda; class Insecta; order Hemiptera; family Aphalaridae; genus Pachypsylla; species Pachypsylla venusta. The sequence goes on from CM022884.1 coordinate 14,245,509, forward strand.
TCCCAGGCGGTCACCCATCCAAGTACTGACCACGCCCGACGTTGCTTAACTTCAGTGATCTGACGGGTTAGTAATTTATTTCAATTTTTAGAGTCGAATGACCAATAGATGTTAAAGAGATGGGTTCTGGAACCGGGGAGGAGTGTTTGGAAACCAGTTGTTTAAGGGTCTGACACCGGACAGGAGTGTTGTGGCTTTTAACTTTTTTAACCCAATTAGAGAGGTTAGGAAACGTTTTAACCCAATTAGAGAGGTTAGGAAACGTTTATACGGCCTTGCCTCTATTGCGTATGTACAACCGTCCAACATGGACCCATGACGGCCAATGAAAAAAAAGGCAGAAAATGTTGACGTCACAAGTACTTCGTTTTTTAGGCGTCTCCGTGGCAGAGTGCGCATCACACTCGGCTTGCACCAAGGAGGTTCCGGGTTCGATTCCTGGACGGGTCAAACATTTGATGAAGGTTTTTTCAAATTTTCTACTTGGTCTGGTTGTGATTGGGGGTAACTCAGCCTCCTGAGGACAATTGAGTAGCTATGGTAATAGCGACAAGTGGTAGCATTATAAGGAAATTGTTAAAGTGTAGCTTAGGCTTAGTGATATTGGAGTGATAGTTGAGAATACCTTGTAATGCTATGATGCCCACTAAAATTGTGACATAATAACACAAATAAATATACATTTACATTACATTTACTTCGTTTTTTAAGTTATTATTTTTTATTTTTTTGCTTAACGTCTCCTCAACCACTATTATATACTATTAATTATTTATTTTGTTTTATTAACCGCTGACACATTACAATTTTGGGAATTAAAATACCCTCCCACTCCTCATATTTAAAAAAGAAAATGTAAACTGAGTAATATAAAACAATATAAAGTTAATCAAAACAGAAGAATGGATAAACTGAAAATAGAATGAACTGCAAAACAGGTCCTTTTAGGACCTGTAAAGAAAATTGAAATTGTTATTAGCAGATACCTGAAAAAGAAAGAAAGAAGAGTTGGTTGTTGAACTCCACCAGGCTATAGGGAGCAATTTCTAAAAGAAGATTTTTTAAGTAGGTAAAATTTAAAATCTTTGTTTCAAGTACAAAATTTAGAATCTTTGTTTCAAGAACATAAAATATTGGTCATTCGAGATGGGGGTTATACCCTCCATCCGCTGGAAACTTACAAACCATCTTTTAATTTAATATGCCATAGATGGTGGCTTATGTTTATCTACTCAATTCCGTTTTTACTCTTATCACTTAAAAGTAAAAAATAAATAAAAGTGGGAAGTTAGAAACACGTAATTATATGTGAGCGACCCGTATGACGTCATGCACAGAACTAGAAGGACTTGGGACGGTTATTTGTATATTATGTTGTTTCATAAACATGGGAACATTTGATGTATACAAAATATTATTACTTTTTTTTACAAAACTTTTTGTATCAAGTACCTACAAGCTGATTTCCTACCATTCAAGTATGATAGACTACATCAGCTATATGGACATCACGACTGCGGACAAGACATTTTTTTTTTACAAAGAGAATTCGCAACTAGAGTTGCAGTTTTATTTTACAAAAGATATTTTACAAAGATAAATAAATATAAATAAATAAAATCACGTACTCATAAAGGACAAGACATTTACACGTTTATGAAAGTAGGATATGACTCGCCAAAGGTGGGCGCTAAGCGCATCAAATTCTGCGAGTTTGTCCCGGATTTGCTCCTTTGATTCTGTAATCGTTCGAGGCTCACTTACATTTAAGTGCTCTTGTCAAAAAACAGAACTGCAGGATTAGGGGTCTCGATAACCCTTAAGAAATACAAGAACCTGCACCCATTTAGGATTTGATGGTTTAATTTCATCNATATTGAGGGGGGGGGGCATTTTTTCGTGAGCCCCGCCCATGACACCCTCACTGAATCCAATAACGATATCCATGAAATGTGGTTCAAACAAGATATTGCTACCTGCCACATTGCACAGCCCATGACAAAAATTCATGACCTTCTCTCGCAGAACATTGACCAAAACTGGTCACAGGTCATGAACCACTAACGCCACCAGATTTTTATTTTGGGGGTCACATCAAAGCTCGGGTATATGAGAATAAGCCTCTAACGATTGCAGAATTGAAGTAGGATGTGGGGCAAACTCGCAGAACTGGATGACACGTTCACAGGTGCCGTGTGGGCGAGTCATCACTAACTTCCTTGAAGCCGGTACAGGCATAATCGGGGAACGATAATTTTCATATCGATTAATTGCATACTTACCAGCTTCCATGAATCAATGGTCACTGCATTAGCACTCGGGAGATCCGGGTTCGAATCCTGGCAGGGGCAAACATTTGTCACTGTGGTTTGGATGTTTTCGTGGCCCACTCAGCCTCGTGAGGACAGTGAGTAGCTATGGAGATAAAGCACATAGCGATCCGGTGCCAGTATTGGAGGTAAAATAGAAAAATTCAAAGTAATTGTATAATGATTGATATGCAAAAATGCTGCAGTGAGCACCAAAGTTATGACATAATAACACAAAGAAACAGCATTTTTTTTTTTTTTTTTTTTAATTTTTTTTTTTTTTTTTTTTTTTTTAATTGCATAATTGTTGTTTTTAGAGAAATTCTTGTCTTACTATCGGTACCTAAATAATTGTGACCATGTGATCGGCCACGCCACTTAGGCGCCAAACGGGCGGAGCCTCCGAGTTTTTTTGATAAATTCTCAATGATCAATGCTGAATTTCGGCAAAAAAATCGGACAGACATTTTGACATAAAGCGAAAAATACCTGAAGTGTGACATTTCACTAGAGAAAAATTAATCCTCCAAAAAGAAGGGAAAATACTTTTGTCTATGGCTTTATATAATTGTCATTTTCGGTCGTAAATTTTACTTTACGGAGCAGAAGAGGGCCCTTTGAATATCACTCCATAATAACAACATACATTAGACAAATGACCTTTTATTTCATTTTTTAGGTCAAACTTTTCTTCTGTGAAATTATACTTACTTTCAATATTATTTTTATTTTTGGGGAAATTAGGGTAAATTTATAGGGAAGGGGTAAATTAGGGGTAAAGAAGGCCAATGATTTGATTTTAGAATTGAGTGTGAAATGTAATTTAAATCCAATTGCTCGTTCCACGATATCTTTCTGACGTCTTGTACGACAGGAGTGTAATATGACCAGGAAATTACTAGGAGTTCGGTGAACTGGCCGCATTTTGCGGTCGAAAATAGGACCGCAGACCGCACAAATTATATGAATATAATAAATGACCATACCAATTTTCATCAAATTCGTAGTCTGATAAAAATAGTTAAAATATCAAACTTTAAAAAAATGAAATAAAACCTGGTACCTTACGAGACGGGTATGTTTTGTATTGGCGTTATTTTGTTATGGGAAGCAGTTTTTTTTTTATGGAAAAGCTTATTCCCCATCTATCCGTTTGAGAGTTGGTATGAACTCTTTTTTAAAGGCTTTTATTTATTTACTCCATGGACCCATGGATTGAGAAAGAATCCCGCAATAGTCTTCTAGTCAATACACCCTATTCTACCGTTATTTTCTTTACTTAGTACATTAAGTGCTCACTTAATACAAAAAACCTCAAAGTACAATGCAGTGGATTACATTTTATTTACTCTTTTGAAAACAGTACTTGATTTTTATATTCATTGTAGAAAAATAAAGCAGTAAGGGGTCGTAATTGATATTCAAGGGACAGCTGGCATTGTATATATAAATAAAATAAAGCAATGGGTGGTCGTAATTGATATTCAAGGGACAGCTGGCATCGTATATATAAATAAAATAAAGCAGTGGGGGTCGTAATTGATATTCAAGGGACAGCTGGCATTGTATATATAAATAAAATAAAGCAGTGGGGGGGTCGTAATTGATATTCAAGGGACAGCTGGCATCGTATATATAAATAAAATAAAGCAGTGGGGGTCGTAATTGATATTCAAGGGGGACAGCTGGCACCATATAAACAAAATAAAGCAGTGAGGGGTCGTAATTGATATTCAAGGGACAGCTGGCACCATATAAACAAAATAGAGCAATGAGGGGTCGTAATTGATATTCAAGGGACAGCTGACAACATATAAACAAAATAGAGCAGGGGGGGTCGTAATTAATATTCAAGGGACAGTTGGCACCATATTAACATAATAGGGCAGTGAGGGGTCGTAATTAATATTCAAGGGTCAGCTGGCACCATATAAACAAAAAAAGCAGTGAGGGGTCGTAATTGATATTCAAGGGACAGTTGGCACCATATCAACAAGAGAGAGTAGTGAGAGGTCATAATTGATATTCAGGGAACACCTGGCACCATATTAACAAAATGGAGTAGTGAGGGCTTCTGTGAAAAGCCAAAAAGATTAATTACTTATTTACCAATTTCCACGTTATCTAGTTAAGATCCACAAAATATCCAGCTTTTCTCTAATCAAAGAAGAAGTTTTGGATTTTCATTTTTGCAGACTTCATTAGGTGACGGTTCTAAGCTAGTGTAAATACAATATAATAATAATAATACTAGTGTAAATACAGTAAGTTTGGTGTTAGGAAAGACATCCTGCCTTTATTATCAGCAAAAAGCGAAATTTCTGTTCATACTGTGAGAAACAAACTAGGGTTACCATGCCAGGAAAGAATTACAGCTAAAGAGAGTAGGCACCGAACAAAAGCTTGTGACATGGTAGAATTAAGGAAAGCGGTGCCGACCCAAATACTCGTAGAATTGGGCAAGGGTGAAGTTAAAGAAAAAGAAGGATGTAGATAGCCAGATGAATGATGATAAATATGTTCTCCGGAACTGTGTGAGATCTACAGTTCATAGATCTATGATAATACGAGAATTGGTCGATCGAACGAAGTGAGGTCTTGAGTTAACACTCCGATGTTTCTTTAAACGTGTAATGCATGTTTCATCTATGATAATACGAGCATTGGTTGATCGAACGAAGTGAGGTCTTGAGTTAACATGTAATGAATGTTTCTTTGTATTATATCACAATTTTGTGGGCATGATAACATTACAAGGCATTTTTTGACAATCACTGCAATACTGACAGGGCTGTAGACAGAACATCCGGGCCGGGGATTTACGGGCCCTTCTAATATATTCTTTTACCTTATGGGCAGTAATAAAAGTAGGCAATTTACTTAGTTGATATAAAAAGTTAGCAACTAAAAAGTTGCTAACTTTCCATGAGGAAAAGTGAATCATACTAGAGATTGTAAGAAGTTACTTGAAGGTGACATCCTCACGGGCCGAGTCCACCTGAGCTGATGGTGTAAAATAACGCAGAAAGCAACTCTGTAATATCATTATGTTTATAACTCTTTATGTTACTGACGTAATTATATTGCAGTGATTGTCATGGTTCTGGGGGCCCATGTCAATTATCAGCCTCCAAGAACGGATGTATGATGACAATTAAAAACACAAGCATTATACTACAACTTATCCAGAGCTCATCTCATACATCTGGCTACCATCAGATACGATGATGCCACTATTGAAATGAAATGAATTGAATGATATAAAAAGGCTTCTTGGCAACACATTATCGGATGTTAATGTTTACGAAATATACCAATATTTATGCTTGCTGTACAAATTGAAAGGTCGCACTATACAGAGTGTCCGAAAAGTCCGAGACCGCCTGAATATCTTTTGAACCGCTTTATGTGG
>CM022884.1:14255837-14276363 GCA_012654025.1 Pachypsylla venusta
TGAATTTTTGTGGGCCCAATATTTTGTTTTTTGAAAATGATGTTGTAAAATTTGATTAAGATATTTTTTCTATAAATGACTACAACAATAACTTGAACACCTGATCCTCTTGATGATCCACTAGTTTATAAACACATGCATTTCCTTTTTGCTTGTTCTATCCAGGAAATCTGTCTCGTTGTTTTCTTTGGGGTGGAATATAGCATCAGACTATGGTCGGCTGGTTGCAGATCCAAGTATATGGGATTCTTCGGGCGGTTGAGATTTGTAAGAAAACCAATCTGCATCATTGGTAAGTTTTTTGATATATTCTTAGAATAAGAACGTACTTTGACAATGGTAGATTGATAAATTTCTAGTCGAGCTCACTCACATATTCTAGTTTTCATTCTGCTCTACATTTGACGCATAATTTGTAGTAAATGCAACGATTGACTAAACCTCTCTGAATCGTCTGTTTAAACTGTAACCAAGGTTGCGGAGTTGAGAAAATAATCTTCGACTCCAGCTCGCTATCTGAGCGCACGGCAGTGCGCCAGGCCAAGTTCCGGAAAGCACCAATGTATCTTTACACACGAAGCAATTCACCGTGTTTTTCACACCACCAGATATCCGGTTCTACAAGGGATAGGGAAGCAATTCTCCGTGTTTTTCACACCATCAGATATCCGGTTCTACAAGGGATAGGTCATTGAAATTTTGAACATACATTCCGTAGTATAGTACAATACTACAGTATAAACTTCAAAAGTTAATGGCAGGAGATAGGTAATTTCAAAGTTTGCACTTTTGGATACTCACTGACTGATTGATTCACTCATCATCAAAAGTATCAGGCACTTCCCGTATACCCAGAGCGCTGAAACTTTGCATGAAGTTAGCAATTGACATCCACGTAAAGGGAAAAATCCGAAAAATTGAACTTATTTTTCTGCAAGTGCTTCAAAACAGTGTCGCTTTAGGGAAGACAATATAACGTTTTTAATGTAGTTTTAACTGATAAAACACTGAAATCTTGCATAAAGTTACTTACACGCAATTTAGCGGGAAATAATATATACTTGAACTCTTTCACTCCCGGTGCTCCAAAAGGGTTCCGCTTTAGCGAAGGAGATGCTTGAAAACTATTTTAAACTGGTAGGACGCTAAAATCCTACATGTAGGAAGATATTTACATGCAATTAAATGGAAAAATTTACGAATCCCCTTAGAAAAACTGACCAAGTGTAAAGTCGGTATTACTTTAAGAGAATTGAGACAGAAGAACGTGCAATAATAAATCTAAATGCGGGATATACAGCAGCAACAATAAACTTGGCCCCAATAATAGATATCACTACTTTCATAGGCGGAATTTTTTGGAAGAGTGGGAGGAACTTGGCCTTTTTTCAATGATAATTTTTTTGTGAGATCAAAGTTACGCGACTCCAATCCAAGTTCCACTCCTCATACTCATTATAAAATTTCGACTCCTAACTTCCTCTGTCAAAAATTAGGAAAACTCAGATTCCGTCGCGCAGCCCTGGCAAAAGCATATTAATGTTGAGTTACGTTAACCTTATTTCAAAGGGAGTCGGATAAGTTTCGGAAAAGACCGACTCAGTCCTGATCCTGACTGTAACTGAACCTTCAGAAAGGGGTCATGTCCGCAAATTTTGGAAATGGTTTTTTTTTTTTTAAAAAAAAGAAAATCCATCTTTAAACATAAAATGTTATTTTGAGAGATGCCATAGTTTTTAGGAAATATAGAAGTACCTTTCTTGGTACCTACTTCTATTATTCCTAAAATGACTTCTGTCCTTCATTGGTTTGAAGGTCTGTACACAAGACTCCAACAACCCCTTAAAGTCACCTCAGTTCTCCGAGTGATCAAATGATATTGTAGTCACGTGACTGAATGTGACTCTGTAGTCAATTGACATGGAAAATAAATAACTCATGGTTATAAAGATTTTTTTATATATATTTTTTTAAAAAAATTCCTTTTCCTACTCCTATATTTCTATGAGTAAATAAGAAAATTTCTCTTCTTCTCACCACTTGGATCCATGCCCGATACCAATCCAAGCGGGCCAAGAAGGCCATGTCAGAATTTGTTTCATGCACCTTAGTAAAATATACTTAGTAATGTTGTCTCATGTTCCCCTTCTCCCACTAACGGGAACCACGTCTGACAATTCTTCAAACAATTCACTCCGAGCTGACCAATGTTGACTCATGTTCCCCTTGAGAAGGTGCTATCCAAAACTCCTTCCCCAAGAGGGAGTTTTACCCTGATAAAAGTGACACCTGTTTCCAGAGGAAAAAAAAATACATCTTACCATTTTTATGAGACTAGGAAGGACACCGAATATTTTCTCGCCCCGGGCTTAAGTTTCACATACAACGTAAGATTTTTTTTCTCTCACGTACAACTCTGGACGGTTTCCTCCGGACGGTTTAATACATAAATCACGGTGAGATTCTAATTTGACTTATTTTGGTCGTCCAATATCAATGAACCTAATAAAAAAAATTTTTTTTTTACAAAATTGTAAAAAATAAATATAAAAAAGTACAATAAGAAGAAAAGTAGATTCAAGAAGAAGAAAAAAAAAGAAATGTCCTCACGATGACCAGTTCTACGCACCAGGATGGCCTAAAACCCATACCATCACATTTCTCAACAGATATTCAAAATCTCTTCGAAAAAGGGTTTACGAGGTATACGCTACAACATGTAGAGCCACCGAGATGAGCAAACCAGATTCATTGGATGACGGTTCTAAGCCCGTATAAATACAGAAGGCTTGGTGTTAGGAAGGGCATCCAGTCTTTAAAAAACTCTGCTTCAAACCAACGATGAGAAATCATCAGCAAAAAACTAGTTTCCACGCAGTTTCAATTGATACTGGGAGAAGCTAGCTCTGCTTACTGTACCAGAAAAGGATTACAGCTAGAGTGTAGTTACAGAACAAGCATGTGACATGGTAAAATTAAGGAAAGCAACGTCAACCTCAAATAGAATTGGGTAAAATTAAAGAAGAAGAACGCTAAAACAGATGTGAGAAGCAAAAGTTACCCGACTTAAGACGAACGGTTTACTCAAATAACCGATTTTTTTTTGGATTCTACGTACCTTGAAATGCGAAATTCTGGTTGCAGGTTTCCATTCAGAGTAATATTTGAACCAACCGCCTTCTGGTCACAAATCCACGGTCTCAATCTACTAACTCATCATCAATAACTAAAGGCTATGCCTTGTTGAGACAGCCATGTCCCTCTGCTATTCTCTACATTTCTTTATATGAGGAGTTCATATGCATTTTTCGATACAGATCCTTCAAATAATTTTGTCTTACCCGGCCCCGTGATCTCTTTCCCAAAATTTTACCCTCGAATATGTTTTGTATGAAATTGTGATGTCCAATTAATTTGATTTTTCAAACACTAAAAATCGAAAACTTGATTTGGGTCAGTCATCCACCGCCTCAACCTACTGAACTAATGAGGGTGTTTGGAAGGGAAATAAAAAAAATTGAGGTAAAAAACTAAAAATCGAAAACTTGATTTGGGTCAGTCATCCACCGCCTCAACCTACTGAACTAATGAGGGTGTTTGGAAGGGAAATAAAAAAAAATTGAGGTAAAAAACTAAAAATCGAAAACTTGATTTGGGTCAGTCATCCACCGCCTCAACCTACTGAACTAATGAGGGTGTTTGGAAGGGAAATAAAAAAAAATTGAGGTAAAAAACTAAAAATCGAAAACTTGATTTGGGTCAGTCATCCACCGCCTCAACCTACTGAACTAATGAGGGTGTTTGGAAGGGAAATAAAAAAAAATTGAGGTAAAAAACTAAAAATCGAAAACTTGATTTGGGTCAGTCATCCACCGCCTCAACCTACTGAACTAATGAGGGTGTTTGGAAGGGAAATAAAAAAAAATTGAGGTAAAAAACTAAAAATCGAAAACTTGATTTGGGTCAGTCATCCACCGCCTCAACCTACTGAACTAATGAGGGTGTTTGGAAGGGAATAAAAAAAAAATTGAGGTAAAAAACTAAAAATCGAAAACTTGATTTCGTTCAGGCTTTTGGTTCAGATAAAAAAAAAATCACCAAATATAATTCATTCTCATCCCATTAAAAAATTCTGTATATAAAAAAAACAAAACAAGAATAATAAAAATTGTAAAGAAAGAGAATTAACAAAATGTAAAAAGAACAAAACAAAAAAATGAATTATTTATAAATACACAAATCTCAATATAAACTCAAGCGTGCCTTTTGCTGCTTTTGATGTACTGCCTAAGAGGTTGGGTTTTTAATGAGTCAGTGAAGCACTTCATATTATAACCTAACATCTTAAACGCAACTATGCCCCCACACTCCTTACTGAGGTTCTTTTTGCAGATTTTCCCACCTAAAAAAAAAACAAATCTTTACTAACGGTAAAACCCATTCTCAAAAACTAAAGTGACTTCAAAGGAACGCCAACCATCACAGATGTCAAAACCTTTTTGGTACCCTCAATTCAACCTATTTCCATATTTTTTTTCAAACTAGAATTTAGAATTGTTATCACTAAATTCCGTCTCCATTTTGAGTTTCAGACAAGGAACAAACTTGGTTCCTGCATTTATACGTCTGTCCAAAGTTTTAATAGTACAAATTTTCTGTTTGTATGNGTAAAGTGACTTCAAAGGAACGCCAACCATCACAGATGTCAAAATCTTTTTGGTACCCTCAATTCAAGCTATTTCCATTTTTTTAGAATTGTTATCACTAAATTCCGTCTCCATTTTGAGTTTCAGACAAGGAACAAAATTGGTTCCTGCATTTGTACGTCTGTCCAAAGTTTTAATAGTACAAATTTTCTGTTTGTATGTGTGCTCATTTCAAGATATCTCTCGGGCGCCTTAACCGATTATAATAAAACTTGTATGGATACATAACGTTCATGAAATTAGCTGATTAGGTTTTATTGGGCCATCATATTATAGCAATCCATTATTTGATTACAGTCTACAACAGTTCAAAGAACTACTGGAATATCACATTACTTTCCCTGAATAATAAACATATTAATCAGAATATTTTTTGAACATGATCCTCTCCTCATTGCACATAAGATTCTAAAAAATAGTAAAAAGGAAATATCTATTTTAAAAAAATGACCAAATCCTTATTTTAAAAAAAATGACCAAATCCTTTGCGACTTTGCGCTACTGATTGAAACAAATTTAATAAAATTCATAAATTTTTTTTATTAAACTGTTTGCTGGTCGCTATTCAAACTGATTGCAGTTATCACTGCGACCTTTATTTATTATTAAGCAGGTCACTATTGAAACTGATTGCTCATCAATGCGACCTTTTTTATTATTAATTTATTATTAAGCAGGTCTCTATTGAGACTGATTGCTTATTACTGCGACCTTTATTTATTATTAAGCAGGTCACTATTGAGACTGATTGCTCATCAATGCGACCTTTTTTTATTATTAATTTATTATTAAGCAGGTCTCTATTGAGACTGATTGCTTATCACTGCGATCTTTATTTATTATTAAGCAGGTCACTATTGAGACTGATTGCTTATCACTGCGACCTTTATTTATTATTAAGCAGGTCACTATTGAGACTGATTGCAATTATCAATGCGATCTTCACTTATTATTAAACTGAGGCTGTTGTTTTAACGATGCGTGATGTTCCTGAACACTCATCCTAGTACTGACCAAGCCCGACGTTACTTAACATTCTATAAACGAGGTGTACTCAACGTTGGGAATTGATATAATACTTTAATTTAATATGAAAACCGAACCAAAAATGAGTTGTGTTGAGAAAGCTGGCACACATTTTACATATAATATGTCCATCCTAGTACTGACTACGCCTGACTTTGCTTAACATTCAGTAAACGAGGAGTATTCAACGTTAGCAATTGATATAATACTTTAATTTAATATGAAAACCGAACCAAAAATGAGTTGTGTTGAGAAAGCTGGCACACATTTTACATATGTCCATCCTAGTACTAACTACGCCTGACTTTGCTTAACATTCAGTAAACAAGGAGTACTCAACGTTAGCAATTGATATAATACTTTAATTTAATATGAAAACCGGATCAACAATGAGTTGTGTTGAGAAAGCTGGCACACATTTTACATATTTTCCCTTATTTTTGAAAAGTTCAGCCCCCACTCAAAATTCCGACCTTACTTCTCTACACCACACCACCATGGAGGAAAAGTCGAATTTTACTCGTCCTCTACCAATTTATACTTCCTTTAATAGAAGATAAAACAGGGGTGGGTATCCTGAAAGTTATTCGTGATACGTGACTTTAACTGTACTAGTTGACACTAAGGTAAACGTGATACATGATGGGTCATTTTAAGTAGAACAATCAAATGTCTCGGATCCTCTCGGAGATACAGAAAATGTATTCTGACCAAAGTTTTGTGATATCAATAAAAGGAGGACAAATCCGAATATGTAATCAAAAATACATGTCTTTTTTTTTTTTTTTTTTAAAAAAAAAAAAAAAAAAGTTGACGCTGAAATGACTCACAGTAGGACGTGGGTCAAGCCCATCCAAGATATGGAATATCATCCTCATGAATATGATATATTTCTCACTATTGAACGACATGGAAGGGGCCGGGATTATCAACACCTAGGTCGGCGTCCTCAGAGTAGCATTATGCTACCCAACCCTTCCACTACCATTACCTTCCCCGGTTGACACGGAAGGTAAGTAGGTCATAAAAACATGTATATCTTGTAACTTTATTTAGAATATTTTTTTATATCTCCAACAAGATCCGAGATATTCGATCTCGGATCTAATATCTCGATTGTGAAGAAAGATATAAATCAAAATCAAGAATAACAACAATAGAAAACAACAAACATCCATATACTATGTATAGATACAAAGAAAAGTAAACAAAGTTGGTATTTTTTTTAGTCCCAGGACTCGCTGGACGCTTCAACAGTAGCAGACTGAACAGATTGGTCATTTCGAATGTCTCTCGCACCAAAACCGTCGTCAAATCCGCCACCTCCTCCGTAGCCGCCTCCACTTGCAGCATTTTTCAAAAAGTCAGGCACATGTTGATCAGCCTGTTCAAGAATTCGAACCAAATCAGCTGCCAATTTAGAATCTTGATCAGGATCAAAGAAAGACGTAGCACGACCAGCGTTACCAAGTCGGCCTGTACGACCAATTCGGTGAACGTACTCGTCAACGTCATTCGGTAAATCAAAGTTGATCACGTGCCGAACGCCTTTAATATCTGTAAAGAAATAAACGTCATTGTAAATAATGTGTTGTCCGATTTCGTAGCATTCAAGAGGGGCATATTTTTTTTTTTACTTTAGAAAATTTCGCTCAACATTCCAAAAGCAACGCCCGCAGCAAAAAAACAACCTTTTTCACACTTCAAATACACTATAAATAATGTGTTGTCCAATTTCGTAGCATTCAAGATGGGGGCAACGCCTATATCAACCAGCACCTTTTTATCATATTAAAAATTTCATATTTTTTTACATTAGAAAATTTCGCTCAACACTCCAGAAGCACCGCCAGCGGCAAAAAACAACCTTTTTCGCACTTCAAATACATAAGACCTTAAAGTTTCCTTGGCCTCCGAGCAGCATGTAACATTATTTTTCATTTCACACTTACAAAATATATAGTCCTTAAAACTTACCTAACCCTCTAGAAGCAACGCCCGTAGCAACAAGCACTTTAACTCTTTCAGATTTAAAATCCGCTAAGGCCTTTTCTCTTTGAAATTGTTCGCGTTGACCGTGAATGCTCGTGGTGGGAACGTTGGATTCGTTCAGAGAGCAAGCAATAAAATCAGCGTTTCGAGTTGTAGCTACAAACACGATAACCATAGATTCATCTGCAAACAAACAAAAAAAAATGTTTTACTAATTTGACCAGGGGGCAATTGATTCGGTAAGCTGACAGCAATAAGTAAAAAAAAAAATCACTTCCGGGAAACACTGGAAGAAACGAAAAATAATCAGCAAATTCCAAGAACATAAAGTATCAATAAAATAGTACCACGCATTCAAGAGTTATCATTTGCACTAGGACCACGCACTCAAGAGTTATCATTTGTACTAGTACCACGCATCCAAGAGTTATCATTTGTACTAGGACCACGCATTCAAGTGTTATGATTTGTACTAGTACCACGCATCCAAGAGTTATCATTTGTACTATGACCACGCATTCAAGAGTTATCATTTGTACTAGGACCACGCATTCAAGAGTTATCATTTGTACTAGGACCACGCATCCAAGAGTTATCATTTGTACTAGGACCCCGCATTCAAGAGTTATCATTTGTACTAGGAACATGCATTCAAGAGTTATCATTTGTACTAGTACCACGCATCCAAGAGTTATCATTTGTTCTAACCACGCATTCAAGAGTTATCATTTGTTCTAACCACGCATTCGAGAGTTATCGTTTGTACTAGTACCACGCATCTAAGAGTTATCATTTGTTCTAGGACCACGCATTCAAGAGTTATCATTTGTACTAGGACCACGCACTCAAGAGTTATCATTTGTACTAGGACCATACATTCAAGAGTTATGATTTGTATTAGAACCACGCATTCAAGAGTTATCATTTGTACTAGGACTACACATTGAAGAATTATCATTTGTATTAGAACCACGCATTCAAGAGTTATCATGTGTACTAGGACTACACGATCAAGAGTTATCATTTATAAAAAAAGGCAATTCGACAAGATAGTTCAAAACAGTTGAACTATCTTGTCGAGTTGCTTCACACGTTCGGCTAACACTAAACTACCTACCTAGAGTGTCCCTCAGGAAAAGTGATTGTAGTGGAAGGGTTGGGTAGCATATTACACTATTCTGAGGGCGAAGGGCTGGATGTTGATAATGTCGGCCCCTTCCATGCCTTCCAATAGTGTTAAATATCTCAAATTCATGAGGATGAAATTTCATGGCTTTGAACCCACGTTCTACCGTTTACCAGTCGAAGCGTCTTCCCAATACATAACCAACCGATATTGGGTCAATATAAGTTGAAATTTTTGCATCAGAATGATCGATTTTGATAAAATTATGTACAAAAGCGGCTAGTGTCGATAAAATGTAATAGAAATGAACACCAAGCCTGTTGGGTAGGACATGTTGGGAGTAGTATTAGTTTAGATTCCAAAAAAAATGCATGTTATAGTTCACTTCCTCAACAACCACAATAATCACAAGAGATACGAAAGTATTGCTCTCTGCTTTCTCCTTAAAACTGATACCCACCTTTTTCCCTGATCAGTTCAATGAGCTTCTTTTTCTTTTCTTTCCTGCTCACTTCCTCAAAGTTCTGAACGACATCTTTACAAGCACCACCAACAATTCCGACGGCAATGAAAATATAATTCCTCATAAATTGAGAGGCTAACTGTAAAATAAAGAAAGAAAAAAACATACTCAGATTTTTTTTTAAGTTAGGGAACATTGTTTTGTTCTTGCGGATTGGTTGAAGCCCGAACAGACATCTGGCAGGGAGCTTACTTGAAGTCTCAAGAATACTGACCATCAAATCCTGATTTCAAATTTTTTTCAACCCTAAAGTTCTGTTCGAATTTTTGAAAAANAAAAAAAAAAAAAAAAAAAAAAAAAAAAAAAAAAAAAAAAAAAAAAAAAGAGAAAAAACATCTTCCTTAGAGTGATTCTTTTTAGAAAATTGCAAAATCTTTTTTTTTTAAAAAAAAAAATATATATAGCGTCAACACTACATCTATGTCGGCGAGATTCAGACACAAATGCAGCAATTGCTGACGCTCAAGGGATCCCTACCGTCCTTTCCGGCTCCACCGGCATACTGTTGTAGAGGGACATGGTTTTTATCATAGTGGACTTCAACATATAAATCTACCTACTATAACGCTATGTTTACATGACCGCGCGGGTCGAATGAATAATTCGATACAAGTTTGTAGAACTAGTACCGCGCGGCACCGCGCGGTCATATAGACAATATGCACTATTTATATAGATCTTGTTCCGCGTGGTACCGCACAGTCATTTGAACATAGCCTAAATCCTGCAAATCATCTTTTCTTTTGTAAATTAGTCTACCACTTTGTGGGGTAACATGCACATGAATCAATGCGTTAAGTAATCCAATAAAAAACATTGGGTTTTTTTCTCTCTCAACGTTCATGGTGACAAAAAATCTGCAGCAATAAGAGCTAGCCTTTAGTTCTTGATTGATTGACAAACCTTTTGAATGGACTGTGGGAACGTAGCACTGAACATGAGCGTTTGTCGGTTTGATACATCTGGCATACTAGGATGTTGTATCACAGTTTGAATGTCGGGTAGAAAACCCATATCTAACATCCGATCCGCTTCGTCTAAAACGAAAAATCGGACCGAAGAAAAAGATACTTGACCTCGTTGTAGAATGTCTTTGAGACGACCCATTGTAGCAATTAGAACATGGCAACCTTTCTGTAAAAAAAAAAAAAAAAAAAAAAAANAAAAAAAAAAAAAAATAACAATGGATAACAAGAATACCTCCACAACAGTCAACTTGGCTTTTACTAGTTGTTCGGTGAATTGTGTATCTCACACTTTTAAAATGGTGAAAAAAAAAAATATTTGGACCCAATGAGTACCAAAATCAACAAATTGAATGAAGATAATGTGTCATGGCCTAGATGCTCGAGTTATCGTGGAACGAGCAGACCAACCAAAAATATTTCTACGAACAACATTTTATTTTTCAATTTGGTACAGATAAAAGTAGTTGAGATTTTTTCAAATTCCATTTCTATTAAAAGTTCACCCTTTTTCAGGGTGTAGCATTACAATTATCCGACCTGAATTGAGCAAAATGGTTGACAATGCTAAATATATATAAAAACAGACTTCAAAATGGTTCACAATGCTAAAAATGTATATAAAAACAGACAACTCCATCCAAAAAAAAAAAAAAAAAAACTCAACTTTGGCGGAACCCAGCAAGAGAAAGAGGAGTTCCTTGAGCTGCCAATTCAGGATGAAATAGACGCACCTGACTCATCGAAGAGATAAAGACTGCTACAACAGCAACAACCACCAAAACTATGAAGCTGATTTCGGCTAGACCACTCCAAATTCTGAACCAATAAATTGAGGGATTTCATTACCCCAGAGCTCTTACCTCGAGTTGTCTATTAAAATAAAATGCCGAAGCTCCTCCGTAGTGCATGCATATCTTCAATACGGATCCGTACGCATATTTCTTGGCCACCTCGTGGATCTGAATAACTAATTCTCTGGTAGGCGCACATATGACTACTTCAGGTTGAGCACACCCTCCGGTGACGATTTCACCTGGATTTTCAAGAAGATTGTGAAAAATTGGAATTAAGAAAGCGGCCTGGAAAACAAACCAATCAGGCAAAGTTCAGTAAAACTATCGAAACAGATAACAGTCGCTGGGAAAGTGGGCAGGGGCGTTGTCATGGAGGAATGGAATGCATCGTAAGTGCATTCTGAACCTAAAAAAAGATTACCCTAAAATCAAACTAAATCAAAAAATAATTTTTGATGTCTTAAGGTTTTTTTCTTTGAAGGATTATTATTTTAAATATTTTTAATTTTCGTCTTGAGACTTTTTCAAAAATTAGATATGAAATGAAAAAGTCTTATTTTTGAAAAAGTTTCAAGACGAAAATTAAAAATATTTAAAATAATAATCCTTCAAAGAAAAAAACCTAATTAAACAGTGTAAGACATGTAAAAATATTGTCAGCACTACAATACATTAACCCTTTGTTGGACGGGCCACCAACTTTTGGAACCACCCTGGTACAACCGACTACCATAGGTGACGATGACTGGACTATGATAATGAAAGATGACAAATAGGGCGGCTAAAAATGGACTGCTCATAGGAAGTCTTCGTAGGCATCCTACCGTTTTTCCAGATCCAGTTTGAGCACATCCCATAAGATCGAGTCCAGCAAGTCCTACGGGAATTGCATACTTCTGAATTGGAGTTGGTTTAGTGTAGTTCGACTTCTTCAAATTTTGTACAAGAATTGGACGAAGTCCTGCACTCTCAAATGTCTCGATTGGTTGAGGAGGATTGTCTCCGGACACCTAAATGGACAAAAAAAAACGTCATATAAGAATTTATAGGACCATGCCCCTCGAAAAGACGGATGAGTGAGTGGGGTGAGGTTGAAATCAATGGCATTTGTTCAAGTTTACTGAAAAAAGACACTATACATGCTATGGTGGGAAGAGCAATTTTTAATGAAAATGAGAAAAGGTTAAGACTAGGTTCACATGACCGCGTGGTATCATATAGACAAATCGATCTAAGTTTGTAGAACTAGTACCGCGTGTCACTGGGTGGTCATGTAAACAATGTGCACTATTTAGTTCTTGTGCCGCGCGGTTCGTCTACCGCGCGATCATGTGAACATAGTCTATGAGAAACGTGCAACTTACGATGGTTGAAATATTTTCTTATTTTACTTTTGGATTTTACACTAGATTATCTTGAAACGTATATCATATTTTGAGAAGATTTTTTTTACGGGTCGATTTCATTGGTTAATTATTTAAAAATATCATAATCATAGGTTGCAAACCAGCCATAGGGCTGGTTTGCAACAACCCGCCATAAGTGGTTGATACTTGAGAATCCTTACGGATAATACAATAGCTTCTCCTTGCTTTCTGCATAGGTAATGGTAAAGATATTGTTTCCCACCCTTCCTATAAAAAACAAAAACGGTATTTTTTCGGGTTGCACCTAGAAAGGGAGCATTTTGACTTACCTTAACTTCTACTTTTGCCCACTGAGAGAAATTGATTCCACTTTGAATACCAGTAGAGAAAACCTTATCTTCAGACTCGTCAAAATCTTTAGGAATGTACACGGGAGGCTTATTTCTGTCAAACGGTTCACTACTTTCACCGGCACCTGCCGGTTTTGGTTCCGAACATTTGAAACATTCAGTTCTACTGGCAAAATTTGACTGTCCACAAGAGCAACTCCAGTCCCCAGGACGACCAGGTCTGCCGCCCCCACCACTACCACCTGAAATCAGAACAAGCACGCAACACATAAACAACTTTCCAACGAAATACGAGCGATTCTATTGCATTATTTGTTCAAGGTTGGATCTGCTTTAGATCTTCAGCTATTTTCTTGTATCAATAATATTGTTTAAATTTAAGTTCCAAATGTCGCATCAACAGTGATAAAGAAGCCCTAAAATGTTCATAGTGTTTGACTGAAGTTATAGAAAAAATTTCAAACCGTTCGCTAATTTGAAGAGAGTTTCTCGTATTTTCAAATGTAGCAGGATGAGAAGCCGCGACCATTTTTGTTTTTATACAAATCTCAATTTTTTTTTTAAATCGATTTTTGGATTCTCTGTATTGTAAAATACATAATTTTCTCTGGTGAGATCAACAGTTCAGGTTACTTACCACCTGCACCTGCCGGTTTTGGTTCTGAACATTTGAAACATTCATTTCTACTGGCAAAATTTGACTGTCCACAAGAACAACTCCAGTCCCCAGGACGACCAGATCTGTTATCGCCACCGCCTGAAATAAAAACAAGAACACACCGCATAGGTAGATAAAACTAACCTCGAAAACCACCACGCACCAAAATAGGACCAGCATACCAAAGTTCATTAAAATCGGTCAACGTTAGGGGTCAGAGAGCCACTTACGGCGCATGACTTTTTTTTTAAAAGAGCCTAAGTGGGTGAACGGAATTTTTTAAATCGATTTTTGGATTCTATGTATCGTAAAATACTCAAGTTTTCTTTGGAGAGATCCTGAATCCTCCCTCAATCTTACCTCCAGCACCTGCCGGTTTTGGTTCGGAACATTTGAAACATTCATTTCTACTGGCAAAATTTGACTGTCCACAAGAACAACTCCAATCTCCAGGGCGGCCAGATCTGTTATCGCCACCGCCTGAAATAAAAAGAACACACCGCATAGGTAGGTAAAATAACCTCGAAAACCACCACGCACCAAAATAAAATAGAACCAGCATACCAAATTTCATTAAAATCGGCCAACGTTAGGTGCCAGAGAGCCACATACGGCGGCGTGCGACGTTTTTTGATAAAGAGCCTAATTGTTTTTATTCTATTTTTGGAACTCCTATGTCAATTATTAACGAAAACCAGTCACAAAAGACATTTTTGTGAACAGTAGCTGCATTGCAACATCCTCCAAAAATTAACTTACCTCCAAATCCGCCAGGTTTGTTCTCTTTACATTTGAAACATTGTCGTCTGTTAGGGTAGTTCGAAGCACCGCATTCACATTTCCATTGGTCTTCTGAGTCGCCATTTTGATTATTGCTACCACCATATCCGCCCCCGCCTCCTCCTCCAAAACCATTTGAATATCCATTACTACCTAAAAAAAAAAAAAAAAATCGTAATTTTGATTTTTTTTATATAAGTTGACCTTGAAATGACGCTAAAGCTCAAACTTCAAGGTTACCATGACAGATCCTCCTAATATCATCGAACCCTTGTCAGAATATATATTTTATCTCCCAACAGAATCCGAGATATACCTGACTGCCGACTTAACACCCTGTATATGTTACGGTAAAAGTAGATAATTGGTGATAGTATACAATTACCGGTAAATGTAGGAAATTATTCTCAAACGTTTAATTGGAATTTTTTTAAATATACCGAGAATTTTGGATTTTTTTTTTTTTGTTTTTATTTATTATGGATTATCAATATAAGCGTTAAGATAAACGTCCCCCCCCCCACACACAGAGAGAGGTTAGGAAACGTTTTGATCAGTCATGCCTCGATTAAACTCTTGCACCATTCTTAAGAATAATTTCCTACATTTACCGGTAGAAGTAGATAATTGGTGATACACTTCTACCGTAACATATACACCATACCTATCGAAGGTCTCGTTTCATCCTCACAATTGCCAGTACATTAAATCAAGAATAGAAATAATCAAAAATATAGCTTGCATCAAAAATGAGGAAGCCAGGAAAAAAACGAGACTAACTACTAGAGAAACCTGACATAATTCGGAGTTGCCTTGAAAAGTGGGAGTAGACAGTCGACGACTTTTGACAGGACATGATTGTTTGGCTCCTTACCTCCACAGAATGGCCTGTAAGGACTTCCCAATTTGTCCACCATGTACATACCAGTCAGTGATGAACGATGAACAGGCAGTTTGTCCTGTTTGAACAGAACTTGAAAATTTAGTGGGATGCATGCAAGAAGTAAAATGACTTAATTGTCAAAGCAGAGCATTACAAAAAGAACCACATTGCCTGTTCTGCGCACTAGGACGACATAACATCAAAATACAGCCAATGACCGTCAAAACCTTTTCGAAAACCTCATACCCATCTGTTTTCGTAGGTTTGCAAATAAACTAAAAAGAAGGGTTGATTTCGGTGGAGGCACCTACCGAAAACAACAAAATCTTGTAAAAAACTGAAAAATCCTCCCGGGGGAAAAATGTCAAACGAGTACCCAGTCTTCCAAATTGACCAACTCATATATGAAGGAAGTTACTTACCCCCAGATCCTCCATCATTCGGTTTAGGTTCTGAACATTTGTTACATTTATATCTGGAGGCGAAATTGCTAAATCCACAAGAACATGTCCAATCGGCACCTCTATCCCCGCCGCCACCTCCACCTCGACCTCTTCCACCACCTCCACGTCCACCGCCCCCACCTCGTGGTTTATATCCACCTGTAAGTAAAAATAAAAATAATTAAATGTTAAAATCTATACTTATAAAACACAAAGCCCACTTGGTATACTGACTGACTGACTGATAAAATCAACGTAGCTCCACGATGGCTAAACGTAGAGACTTGAAACTTGGCACAAAGGTTCCTTTTAGTATGTGGGTGCGTAATAAGAAAGGAAAAAATTTAAAGTTCAAGTGGGAGCAAGTTACCGCCAAAAATGACGCTATTTAGCGGGTCTTTTCGCATTTTTTTTCTGGGCAAACTAAAAGAGAGAACGGCATGATTTTTGTTATCTAATTTTAACCCAATGAGAGAAGTTAGGAAACATTTTTACCACCATAATTCTATTGCGTATGTATAACTGTCCAACATAGACCCATTTAAAACTTGCCACATTGTTTCTGCCATGTGTCATACCCACTCCTGAACTGCTCCCATACCGTTTGATATCACTAGCGCTAGAGATTCACTGACACACCACATCAATGGTTAAATTGAGAGAGTTTCCCCACTTTCTGTTCTATTNTGAGCGAGAAAGCTGAAATTTGATACAAAGGTGTTCCGAAGTACAAAAAGTCATATCCTTGAATAAAATATTGAATTTTCTAACCAGGAGCGGTGCTCACTCTGGGGGTCGGTTCCATCAAAAATCTAAAATTGAGAAGATTTAATTTCGTGATGTCGAAATTGTTGTTGAAATTTGTAACCGTAAAATGAATATCCTTGAGTAAAATATTGAATTTTCTAAATAGGAGCCGCGTTCACTCTGGGGGGGGGGTAAAATACGTNGGGGGGGGTTACCAAAAATCCAAATTTCGTAACCGTAGCGAAGCACGGGAAAACAGCTAGTCATATTATAATTTCCAATAACTCTGAAACTCAACTGTATCAGTAGCTCAGTTGATAGCACATTCGTAACAAGGAAGCTGTTGATTCGAATCTAACTCCACTTCTTAGAAATACTGGTCACAATATACAATACTGGTATTATTAGCAATCAATCTCAATAGAGACCTGCACCCAGTTAAATAAAAAATAATAAACAACAAGTTTTTGGAATCGACTTGAGAGCAATGCTGTATTACCCTTTCGCCAGGCCCGAAGCACTTTCACAGAGCGGGGCCCCCTCCACCCCCCGCAGACACCGTCTAAGTAGTCTACTTTTTGGAGCCAGTCAAAAATGGATTATCTTTTGGCCTTTTGGTCTAGTAGAGAAAAATTAAATTTTGAGTATACCAACATAGATAAAACATGGTTACCGCTCATGCTAAAAAAACTAATTTGCTTATGTTGCAATACTCGTTTCTTTATTAAGTAGTATTAGGTACCTACTTGTACTTTCCTAAATTAGATTTTACTACATACTTTGAAGAGTTGGGGGCCCCGTCAAAATGATATGTTTTTTTCAATTGTCAACCAAGAAATGTCGAAATATGTAGTGTAAGTTGTCAAAGCGCGGGGCCCGTATTGCTACTATTGTTAATCCGGCCCTGACTGAGAGAAGTGATTGACATGGTTCAAGGTCCCATGCCAATTAGTAGACTCCAAAATTAGATGCATACACATATAACGACAATTAAAAATTTTAGCAGCAAACAGCTTCTTCAGAGCAGTAGTCTCATACATATGGCTACCATCGGAAACGATGATGCAAATATTGATTGATTGATCCAAAATCAATCAAAAGTTTAGAGCGGTCCTACTTTTGATTCTTTGGAAGCGACTACAAACAACTGTATCAAATGAATATAGGTAAATAGAAACGCGTCCAATGTAAGCATATAAGAATTACAATAGACAAAGGTTCCATTAACCTACATCATTCGACCAAGATTAGTCGCCTCTGCATTCCTCGTCATGAAAAATATCGTCAATCGATTAGACCTTACCATCATCATTGTTCCAACCATTGCTGGCGGGGGCATCATCCCAGCCATCGTCTACGGGAGCTACTATTCCACGCCCTCTTGAGGTCTAAAAGAAAAAGAAAAAAATATTTACTGAAGAAGGAAAAAAGTGAGCACCATCAAAATCAAAGATTGTAAAAACACAAATTAATACAAAAAAAGTTTGTTGCTACCTCGGAGTGTATTTAGTATTTAACTCCGCCTAGTGGTTACCTTGACTTTTTTTCAACAATATTTACTCATTTTTTTAAATATTATTTACTACCATTGGAGGCTTATAATTGACATAGCCTCCAAACATGAAAACCTTCTTCTCCAGGAGCTGCATTCTAACGCCCAGCTCTAAGTTTCATCGAGTCAGCTGCGCAAGAGTTTGGCTGTGAAAAAGTTAGTTTCACTTAAATGATACATCTTTTAGTTTGCCCATCTCTTTCAGATCAAAATAATATCACCGGGAAATATTGGACGGCCAGAAGAAAAATGACAGTCATCAATTTCTAGCATTAGAAACAGTACCAACATTAATTATACTCTTATGGATTGTTTTTATAATACCAAAGAACTTACATAATTAATAGGTGCAGGATGGTCACTGGGGCTACATCATCCCAACTGTCATCACCCATTGTATGTTAATGTTTAAAGAACTTACATAATTAATAGGTGCAGGAATGGTCACTGGGGCTACATCATCCCAAATGTCATCACCCATAGTATGTTAATGTTTAAAGAACTTACATAATTAATAGGTGCAGGAATGGTCACTGGGGCTACATCATCTCAATTGTCATCACCCAGTGTGCTAATGTTTAAAGAACTTACATAATTAATAGGTGCAGACATGGTCACTGGGGCTACATCATCCCAATTGTCATCACCCATAGTGTGTTAATGTTTAAGGTCTTGTATAATAAGAGATCAAATATTCCTGTCTTGAATAAAAAGAAATCAAAGATTCCTGAGAAAGTTCTGTAAAGTGGAATAGATCAGCTAAAATTAATAAATCGTCATTCTCAAGGTCACCTCGCACACGACCTTCGACAACTCCAACCAAATTCCATCTCTAATAGTACAATCCTCATGATGGCCGGTTCTACGCATGAGGATGACCTGGAACGCATGGCATTAGAGTTCCAGCCAAGGGCCATCAAAACCTTTACGGTAACCTCTTATCAATCTACTTCTACCATTTTTCAAAGCGAAGAAAAATATTTAATTTAACACCGCTACAACATCAATACCAATTTTAACATGTCATTTTCTTTAGGACCAAGTGTATACACAATAGGAAAGGAGAACACAATAGGTACATATAAGCGTAATCATTTCGAACTAAAATGTGTCAAATAACGACTCCGTAACCTGTACCTAACCATATCACACATGTATAAGTGAATAACTGTTTTATTTTTTTTGAAAGAGAAATAAAAAGAAGGAAATTTTACATCGTGATTGTGATGATGTCTGCTCCGATCAGAAATATCAACTCCCGAGCGTCGCTTTATTAATAAGTTTACAAAATTCACAAAACAAAAGTAAACAAAAGGTACCTGATACAACAATAACAAAGAGGCATGACCGTCTCAAATTTGACTATTTCTTAAATTAATTAATTTCAGGCGTAAGTAGTTATTTTTACATTCTTAAAAATGTATTAAAACAAATTTGACGAAAATCGCAGTAAAATTTGCAATCTTAGGGTGCTCTCAGACAGGCGCTTAATTATCCAACATTGCGTATGACACATTGTTTATATAAGCAAGAGAAAAACAAATACTAACATGTGTATTATTCTATAAGTAAGCGACTGTCTGCGGACACGCTTAGATAACGAATCCGTAACCGTTATTAAAAATCTTTAAAATCATTGAACATCCAATCACGCGCACATTAAGACTTATTAATCTCAGATTACTGATAAGACAGTTTCCTTTTTCTTTTCTAACAACCTGTTGCCGATTGAAACTCAAATCTCACTAAATCGTATTTCTGTATTTAATTGAAATCAGAGTGAGAATTCTTAAGTGACTTGGCCCCCCAGTAAGTCAAGATCATGTTTTAAACAAAACTTTACACGGATATAAAGGAAAAACTCTGTCCTTACATGTAAATATTATTTCCTTTGTAACTAACCTAACCAATAGTGAATGTATGATGTATGTGCATGCGCTGATAATAATCTTCGAAATAATTTAAAATTATTTCAAGAAATTTTAATTATCAAACTAACATAGAAAAAGATTAAACATTATTCTGAAATATTACCATTTTAAAAACGTGTGTTCGAAATAGTACAAAGGAAAAAGCCGCCTTTTATCAATTCGGACCTGTGGGTAGTTTATCTAACATAATTGTATACTTACATTGTGATAAAGAATTGTAAATTCAGAAACAAATGACTGATAACACGAGTTTTCCTAAAAACTTAAAGGAGTTCATTTGTTTGGAAAAAACTGTGAAAGTTTTAATAAAAAATTATGAATTTTTAAAGTTCGACTTTCATGAAGCAAGCAATATCCAAGAAGCCGAACTAAAATGAAGAATATGAAGTTAGTTCTGTCAAAGAACAAAGAAAGAAAAATGAAAAACAGAGCAAGTGCAATATAGATGTTGCCAGTTTTCTAATTTAAAAAAAGGTACTAGATTTTTTTATATAAAAAAAAATTCAATCGTCACAAAAAAAAATACCCTTCCTCAAAGTTTGATATGCGTTTCAAAATATCCCAAAAATCAAATTAAAAAATCCGTTTGTCCCCCCATACACTATTAACACTGGTGATATTTGGATGATTTTTTTTTTTTTTTTTTTTTTTTTTTTTTTTTTTTTTTTTTTTTTTTTTTT